>DWDV01001144.1:0-13973 GCA_018245615.1 Mimoniades ocyalus
TGATCTCTGCGAATATTAGCGATACATTAGAGTGTGAATAAATAGTTTGTGGACTCTGAGAGCATCTTTTATTCGTCGTCCTCTGCAAGTACATTGCATCGTTACCAACCGCCAATCTACGTACCTATACGCAACAGTTCTTTACTGTCTACATATTTCACCAACACCTATGCCGATCTCGTATTGTCATATGTTATCATGCTCAAATTTAATATATGGTAATAGACATTAAATACCATTTTTGTCATGTTTTCTTTCAATTACTTTACATTCGGTTCCATAGACACAGCTATGTGCCGTCATTTTTATACAGCTATGAAAATTCCACGGCCGGAATGTTCTTACAATTTCTTTTTCGTCTAATGAAACACACGTTTATATATAGATATTAAATTAGTTGCGTGTATATTCCACATTCGCGTAGACAACGTTTCTCACATTTAGCTGCGAGCAAACAATTATGAGCGGTGTACGAGGACGATACTTTTTTACTTCTTTTTCCCTGTGGCGCGTCACCTCGAGATATTATCTCGTTTTCCACCTCCTTCGTTTCGTTTGTGTTATCCGTACGGACCCGGAATGATTTCTCCACTCCACCGTGACGCTGCCTCTCCATTCACATCGAGTGAACATAGTGTGCGTGTAAAGACGCAAAGGGAATAATGTCTGTTTCATTGTACTCGTATATATCTACATGAAGTAGTCAGTCCAACGGCGACCGCAGTTGTGATCAGTGCTTCGAAGAAAATAGACTTTGTCAGTTTTTCAATTGCAGTGGTTCTATCAGAACCAACCTTTGGTTGTCCGTCTTTCACATTTGACCCGATTGTACAAATAAGCTCAATTAGAAGAAAAGTATAGACGATGATTGTTAAGAGGATATGTAAGAAGGAAGAATACGCTAAAATGTTATTTTCTTTTTCTTTTCTGCTTGTTTCATACCACCATCGTCGATTGTGTTATCGACGGACGTACAAGGAATCAGTCAATCAGGCATTTTATCGTACTTTATTTCACTTTTGTACGACATACAAATAAAACATGTATTATGGAGGTATATCGAATATATACATATATATTATGTGCACATCGCTCGTCATTTATGGTAGAGGATAAAGTTAAAATGAACTTCACGATACCGTCGAGTTGTGAAATTGTATCTTGTTACATGTATGTTTAGGACGTTAAATTTTACTTATGTAATCATATATTGTAATATCTTTCTTTGAGTGAATACAGCCTACGCGTTTTATTACATCGTCATACATATCCGTTAAATAATTTCAAGTCATTAAAAAATGAATCCAAAACTCATCGAATTACGTTAATTACTCCAGAAATGTTAAAGACTATGTTATTCTCGTGACTAGCGGCTCCAGAAATAGCTTTTGTTTATGAGTGTACACAAGTTCACATCGTGTACTACCACTGTTCACGCATCAAGTTCACAATTACGATTCAGTCCAGATTAGTTTGGAAACTAGCCGGTGAATTTTTGTGGTTATTTAACTTAAGTGCGGAATACTGAAACGAATAGTTAAATTAATATTCACTTAACTTTTTTTAAACAATTGTTACATTTGTTTATACATAGATAAAAGTTTATAACCTTAAATGTAGAAAAGTAAATTGTGACCAATGATGAAATCAAAAACGTGTGCTAATTTACTTGATTTATTCTCTATTTTGTTTACTTACAAAATTTTCTTATTCAAAACAAATCTTTTATATTCACGATATCACATGAATTGTTTTTTCAAGTTTGTATACTAACGTAACAATGTAAGCATTAACAGTTTCAACATTCATACAACATTTAGCTGTCAATTAAACCCATACTTGAAACGTTTCAGCGCCGACCTCACGCGCCACGGAAGCTTAAACTTCCAGGTGACCAAGTTTCGATTGTAACGCTGACTGTGTTCGACAAGTTTGCCCCGTGTTCTCACGCGGCGTGTGACAGTTAGTTCGGGAATTGATGAAATTCCCAAGATTTTTATCCGAAGCTCGAGGCATTCCCTCGAAGTGCAGTTCTTTTAAAAATGTGTTTAAACTCTCCTTTATTTCGACTCATTAATAGCATGACCCATTTAATGTACACTTTTAATTTAAATGTTTTAATTTTTTCTTTTTTTATTAACGTTTCCCATCACCGTTTAACACATGTACATAATTTTCTAAAGCCAAATGTGACAGACCAAAAAATACAAATATTCCCCCGGAGCGAGAAATTAAATGCCGGTCAACTTGGTTATCACTACTAACCACGTACTTTATGATTCAATTAAAATGCACTGCCGAAATCTAATTCTCCATATCCTAAAATTTTGAAACTCCAATTGAAACTGAAAATCATTAGTTGTAATCGTTTTAGGGGCCCGTCGCTAAATTAATGTCGGATTATCCTATTAATTCCATGTAATCGCCGGGTGAGCTAATTAATATCCTCACTTTATACACGTATTGAAATATAATAGTTTACGAGTACACTGACTACGTGCGTGTCCCACCGACACCGAAAAAATATTCTATATAATTAAAATACAATAGGAAAAAATTAAAAAAAACTTTAATTAGATCAATAATAACTGGGTTAGCTTATAAAATTATAACAATACAAAAACAACTACAAGTCTGTACTATGATGGGAAAGGCTCATACTATATGGGTACACGGCATACATGGTTCAGTAGACTGCCGGACCCATGACCCACGACTACTGATTTTCCATGAGGGCCACCACTTTGTCTCGCGTAGTTCGGCGGTGGTGAGAAAAATAATAAAATATAGGGTGGAACGTAAATTCATGTTATAATTTAATGCTTTATAACGTTTTCATTCACATATTATTCCATTACTGCTGTGACCATAATGTCGCTACTGATATTACTTCGTAAGATACTAATGGTTGTATCTTACGAAATCGATCACTGATAGAGTAGAAAGAAGAGATGAGAGATAAGTCAATACTTTGATTTCAGTGTGGACTGATAAACCGAACACTATTAACAATTTATTCGAGATAAGTACTTAAAAACCAGTAATATAATACTATATTTTAACGTACGTACAATATTGTGGATAAAATAATTTCAATTCGTTTTAGAAACCGCGATGGAATGGCATGCATATATGTATATGTAGGTATAATAAAAGCGCAAGGGAGGTTACGCCAAGTTTCCGAGCATATAAGGTTGAATAATTAAGTAATAAATCTGCCGAAGAACATCGCTCGGGCAATTAGCGGGCCGTGCTTCACTTTACAGTAATTTTTTTCTTCTCTTTTATTTTCTCTTGCCAACGTTACAAACCATTAGCCAACTCTTTATCTTCATTAGTGAAGGGTGGGGACGCGTTGCATCGCTTGCGAACATTCGTTGACGATGGACAATTTCATCATCATTGGAGTTCATAAGCTTATATCGTTTATTCTATCTCTTTTGTTTTTCGTTTGGAAATATGACTGCGAAGTATGTTTTTCTCTCTTTATTCATAATTACTTCCGCATGAGGTTAGAAAATGGACCCTGCAATATTAGAAAAGAGAACATGCGCTTAGATATCAATCTGAAGATTCATCTCTATTATATTTCTTTTCTTTTTCGCCACAGACAACATCAGCCAAAATCAGCCAAAAAACAAAATGGCCAAAAATGTCGACATTCATACCGTTAATAACAAAATATTAATCGAAGCTTATGCACAACCGCACTGGATTAGCATTAAACAGCAATTAATTTGGGACAATACGGACCGAGTACAATAATATAGACAAACCGGCGGCTTAATAAAGTACACAGCTAACTGGGCTTGCCAGAAACCAATGCCAAATATTGGCTCAAGAGTAACAAATTAAATTTAAATAAGTTACGGTTGGCGTGATCCGAGGGTTAAGTAATTTTCCGTTCGCCCGGACTGTGGCTTAGATAAGGAAAGGGTGAAACATTTCCATTGTTAAGGCACTTTACATTATTTCTTATAATTTTCAGAAACTTTCTTTAAGTTCCTTTAGAGTTCGATCACTTCCGGCAATAATTTTTTTTAATTTTTTATCAGTGTCACTATTTAATTCACAAGATATTCCGATGAAAAGAAACGTTTTATGGATACTGCACATCTCATACGACTAAATTCTAATTGACGCCAAATGAGAAGACTGCTGGAGAAAGGAAGGATATTTCAAGAACATAGAGAATAGAAAAGTCGAGGCGTTAATATCGAGTAATGCGAAGTTCAATAATAATTTAATGACTGTACTCGTACGTGCAAAATAAGTTTTAATGTTCCAATTGTTTTGTGCCCATGTAGGTACCTATATATATACGAGTACAAGCCATGTTTATGAAACTCGCGCTCGGAACAGTACAGAGCTAATATTGTAATATAGACGTACCAATGGTTCGTATCATTGGAATGGTCATTGCGTTATGAAATTTTGCGTCATTCTGTAAGTAAATAGAAAAATGTGAAATAAAATATATCAACATTATTTTTTTCATTCCGTACATAGTGAAAACACTGAAGTGACAAATTTTCTTTAAAAATCGAAAAAATAAAATACATATAAATTTTTAGGCTTAGTCTTTCAGTATTCCGACGTTGATGTATTAACTTATATTGTTGCGTCTCCGCCGCCTTTATTCCACTCCCCATTCAATTTGATATATTGGCAGTGACATAAGAAAATTAGGTTTATTACCTACCACATAAATACTTATCGGGTGCGTTCATATATGTCATTTTTTTTATATTTTGTTCGAAAAACGCTCCTTATGGCTATAAATTCGTGTCATATGTCTATACGGTAATAATTGTTACATTTTATTGTAAGAGAAACATGATTCTGTCTAGTGGTAAATTTTCTCTATGGAATCATATCACAGTATGATGTGCGACTTTGTCATGTTCGTCGTTAGATATGAATAAATCTTATAAAATCTAGTAAACTTTTTATTGATTGCATAATCAAAACAGCTAGATTGCTGTTATGTAACATACGAACAAGCCCCGAAAATATTTCCACGGATTTAACAGAATGGAGCCGATTGACTTTGAATGTTTGTTCCGGTAATTTTATAGGTCAAGATGAAGCCTTATTGTGTACATACTAAATTGTTAAATACTCCTTGAAATATTGACCGCCTTTCAGGGGAAGGTCATTCAAGATTTGAATATATTTAAACGTATTCAGTATTAAATAAAGATTCGATTAAACGTAATATCAGCGCTGTAATTCCCGTAGAGGTAGGCAGAAGTGTGTAATACACTCCCACATTCCACCAGATATTTTTTAGATCCCACTATGAAATAGGTGACTGAGCCCATTGCTATTACACGGAGCACGAATGCAGACTCCGAGTCACTAATATAAATTACTACTAGAAAATCTAGGTTAGAAAAATACAATATTTATTCCCAATATTCAAATATGGATTCGTCTTCGTCTTAAGTCCACTGCAGGTCCCAGGCCTATCCTGAGGGACTTCCGCCCATAATCCCCACGCTTAGCATGCGGATTAGTGATCGCATCGGTAAATATTGATTTTACTTTCATATACATAAATGTTCACCTTTCTCTTTTAATCGTCTTGACTTTCTTCTTAGCAGCAGGACTAATTTTAAAGCGATTGTACTAGTGTACTTAAGTCCGACCAGTCCTGTGTCAAATTATTTGTGCTTCGATTAATTTTCTTTGTAGAGTTCTATTTCTGAACATCAATTTAAGTACTATTTATGTTATAGCACTATTTAATGGTCCCAGTGAAAATCAATTATAATGTTCAATTATAATGTAATAGACATTTTTCTAAATCACTCATTCACTTATTGTTACATATAGCAAGCAAATAATTATCGCGCTGTTTTAACAGAACATTCTTTTCTCTCAGAGCTCTCGTTTAATCTCTTTTCTCTTCTGTCGTCAGCTAAAACAAAATGTTAATAGCATCTTATTACTCGGTAACAATCAATTTCGATCTAGGTTAATATAAAACTCCAAATATAAAACGTAACATTACGCCTGTAATGCGCGAAGAGGTAGGCAGTGGAGTGTACTACAGTCCCACAAGTTATGCTTACAGACTCACAAGTTATGCTCCAAATTTAAATTTCTCCCTCTCCTTACTTTAAGCACAGGATTAACGTCCTTACAACGTTAGGATACAAAAAACATTTGGCTCCTCTAATGCCCTCATAATCATTTTGACAATCGATTTAGGGCGAGCAAACATGGTAGGTAGGTACTTAAAAACCGTGTTATCGGGGATCGTACAAGAGTAGGTACCTGCATACCTGTGCGGATCAACCGGATTACGAAGCGACAGAAAACACGGATTAAGTTAATGGGCAGATCTCGGCTCGCTATTTGAATACCGTGCTCCGAATTCCGCGTAATTGAAATGAAATTTCATTCCCGACTTATTTCAGAAGAAACATAACGCTGTCCTTGTGTTTCATATGTCGGACTCTTCTTATAATATTAATTAATCTAATATTCGTTTTTTAACATTGTCCTCCTTAGTTATACATTAATCTCGTCACACTATGACAATGACTACCTCGTTGTTCGTGTTGGTTGCAAGCGCGACTGTCGATCGGGAGACCATGCGTTCTAAACCCCGGGTCGGGCACTACTTTTTCTAATTTAGATTTTCTAGTAGTGGCACGGAGTCTGGCAATAGACTCACCACCTACTCTATATTGGAACCATATCGATATCCATAGCGTAACTGTGGAAACGTGGGAGTGTACGTTCCTCTGCCTCCCTCTGCAGGGATTACAGGCGTGGTGTTACGTATCTTGTAACAATTTTCGCTTCAATAAATATGAAAGGTTACTGAAAAAATTGCTCAATTTTTCAATACAATTATAAAAGAACCAACATTTTTTTTTTTATGAATATGAGTACGTTACATGCAGTTTTATGGGTTTTCAAATTATGCAATACCGTACGGAAGTATATTTTTTTCTAGGAATAAATATAAATTCACAACGATACTTGATACCTTGCAATCGGATTACGATAAGAAAGAAAACTCGTATTAGATAAATCATCATATCTCGTGTCGCCGCCACGCCCGCCACGCGCGGTGCCTAGGTCCCCGACTTTGAACATCTGTGTAATAGAAATGAAACTTCGTTCGCGACTTGTCTCGGCTGTAATGTGAGCTTAACGCTTTATATTCGCCGGATTGCAAACTTAGGAAATGAATTTTCTCCACATTTTATTTGTTTTATATCACATAATACCTACGACATTCTCGTATTATTGCTAATTGTGAGTTTCGCTTTCAATTAGCTTTCATCCGCTACTTCGGACGTTTATATTTTTGGAAGAACTACATCTCCAAGTATTTACTTTGTAGAAAAATCAATCACTTGTACCATAAGTGATTTTACGGTCCAATTGAAAAACAGTAAGTGATTTCTTCTACCCAAAATGGAGTAAATAAATTTCCGTGACAAAGATAAAGATCTGGCTGTGTAAGGCCTAAGTTTGGGCTGATATTAGAAATAATTATAAATTCCATTTCCAACGAGTACATTTGAAATTTTATTTAAAAGTCAGACTTTGTTTTAAATATGATTAATATCAAATATTTTCAGTTAACAATCTCAAAGTCATATTTCAATATTATATTATATAATATTACAAGTATGAAATTATTAAATGAAACAATTATTTGCCATTTTCGTGCATTCATTAATAACATCATCAGATTCAGAACAGGTTATAGTTATAATTATTGTGTTGTGTTGTGTTGTTGTGTGTTGTGTTTATTACTGTAAGCATATAATAAACATTATGTTAAAACGGTATATAAAATTTTTATTTACTGAGGTATTTCTTGACGAAACGATGCCCTTCTGCATTGCACGTCCGTGAAACGGACGATAAACATGATTGTCGAAAAAAAAATGAAATCAGGCAGCTAGCGACGCATAAATTGCCATCATAAATTCGGTACAAACATCCTGAACGGCGTTCAATTATGGTGATCGCTCCGTCTTCCTTCCTGATGCGTGTTTTATATTATTATCCCAACATTTTTTCATTCTTCGTATACGATACGAGTATTTACAGCCCTCGCGAATGGTATACAAATTAATTCTGCGCGATGTCTTGTGCCCCTTTCGTCGTTTTTGTGTATTTAGGATTATTTTATTTTTTCCCAGATTACAAGAATTTTTTATGAGAATGTACAGTGACAGATTAATTGATATATGATTAAAAAATATATTTAGTTAAGCGACGTCAGTTAAATAGAAAGAAGGGAGTTATTGTAAAAAATCTTTGAATATTCCCACATAGTATTAAAAGGATATCCAAAAGCTGCTGGATATCCAATATCAGCTGTAGCTATGGGGGTGCCCCAAAGCTCTATTTTGGGCCCTTTTCGGTTCCTTTTGTACATTAATGACTTACCCCATCTTTTAGGGGATATCTATGAGGTAGTGTTGTTTGCAGACTTCTTTAGTTTTTGAGGTCAACAGACGGCAATCGGTAATTGAGGATGTAAACAATGCTTTTTCAAAGATATTACACTGATTTAGTCCTAATAATTTGCTCTTGAATAGCAGTAAAACTAAATGTATCAGATTCTTTACTAAAAATGTAAAGCAAGTAAAAATCAAGGCTTTGACGAACAATGAGTAACTAGAATTGGTCAATAAGACTGTTTTTCTAGGTATTACAGTAGATACTAAGCTACAAAAGGGTCCACATATAGAAACGTTATCTGGCAGACTTGGTTCCACGGTTTATGCTATTAAGATTCGTCAACTGACCGATGTTAACACCGTGCGTCTAGTTTATTTCAGCTACTTTCATAGCATCATGTCATTCGATCTACTCCTTTGGGGCAGTGCCGCTTACATTGACTCCATTTTTATGCTCCAGAAACGGGCTGTTCGAGCTATCTATATGATGGGTCCAAGGGATTCACTAACAGACACATTTAAAGACAATAACATATTTACTCTACACTCACAATATATTTATGTTAACCTGATGTATATCTACAAAAATCTTAGTAAATTTAAGAAGAATAGTGATCTCCATTAACTAAATTTAAGAAATAAGAATAAACTTGTAGTGCCCACTATTAAGCTTCACAAAGTATCTAACGATTTTGTAGGTCGAAGTATACGCTTTTATAACAAACTACCAAACGACGCGGTAAATTTATCAGTTTGTAAATTGAAGAAATTCGTTAAGCTTAGATCATGTCAAAAAGCCTATTACTCAATTGCAGATTACATGCAAGACATAAACGTTTGGAAATGAGTTGCTATTCGCATCTTGCATCTTGAGCATGGTATTCGACTAGTATTTTTGTAACCATAATTATAAACATAGGTAACTTGACTTCACATGTAGATCCATTAGTTAAAAATGTAAAACACAAAACACATTAAGAACTGCGTCTTTTTTAGTCAGCGCATTCTCCTGCTGAAATATGATCAACGTTCGATTCATCAACTTATCATAACCATAGATTATCAATCCCCCGAATAAGCGTCTCAGTGTAATGATCTTATTTTGTGAATATTATTAAAAAAAAAATCTTAAGTACTTTTATCTTATTTATTTGTCTTTTGGTAATAACTCAGCGTCGACAAAACGTGTTATGGTTGAAATAGTGCAATTTCGTGAACGCTCGTTCGAACAAGTTGTTTGTCCAATGTTGTTGCCTCTATATCTCTCCGCTATGAACACCTTTTGAATCTACCGGAGGCAAATAAATTTCCAAACGGGACCGTAATATGGTAATAGAACTGTTCCTAGCAGTTTGTTCATATACGTGAGTACATATGTACGTATTTGTTAGAGCGCGATAATATATGTAGGGATGTGTACTATAATTGTGTTTAAAACTACTGTTTTAGAATTCTGACTAAACTAGAGCCTTTTTCGAGTTTTATGGTGGGTTAAACTAAAATGTCAGATGGGAGGTGGGTATAATAGATTTCGACTGCTACTTTTATTTCACAATTACTTATTACATCCTACCTTTGCGAAGAGTATCATATAATTCCTACAAAAACTTTCTTTTTCATCTAATATTTAGGGATCGCTTTGAAAAAAGTATTTTAAAAGTTGCTTATATGGTTTCTCAGCATTCATGATGCCTCCATATTAATTACCCGCAGAATCCTTTCAACGCCTTGATCTGTACAACGGTCAGAAGAAGCTACATTCACATTTGTGATATTGATACGTAAGTATACTACAAGTTTGTATTACAGCTTTTGAGATTTCGTATTAACAATTATCAAAACCCAACTTCTAACGGATCTGCGATATCAAATTTCAGCCTCCGGTTACTCTTTGTAATATTTCGTGACTGATTTGACAAAACTCGACACAGATTATGGATTTAATTTCGCGCGAGTGTCGAGTTTTCATCCGGACGTCATTGTCATTGCGCTTAGCCAAATTAAAAGTAAACTCTTCATAGGTTCGATGCACACTCTTGACTGGGATAAATACAGCAGTTCAGACGTTCGACGGCGACATAATTTTTCTCCTGTATCAACGTTTCACGCGATATTGTACATATTTTTTCGTGAATTAAGTTCCCAATAACCATCTGCAATCAATCCCGAGAAAAACAAGAGGTTTGGGATTGTTTTTATGCACCATACCTATAAGTACCTGCAGTTAGATATAGCATGGATTCTTTGCACACTTGGCGTATGTGCAGTAAGTGAAATGCGTATACGCGTTGATATCAATTAATGTTGACGGGAAAGTTGCATCTATTAAACGTAGTACTGTAAACAAACTCTTCAAACCGAAACCCAAATTTGTATAATATATTGAATAGTAAATACGGTTTCGGCGGTGGTATTATTGCTGGGAATGCACCGTTTAGTACCAAGGTGTAGGAACCTAAAGTAAATTAATGAGAGTGTAGTTCTACTAGATATTAATTTAATAGTCACATTAACATTATTAAACATATTAACACGTTGTTTTGATACTTTGCTAATGAGTTGAGTACATGATGTTTGATCATATGCTGGCTCTCTCCGCCACATCGCAACTTCATTTGTCAATTCGTTGTCTACACAACTTTTAGCCGTCAGATTTTGCAAATCATCAGATTATTATAGATTTAATTTGTCGACTTGTATTAATTGTAGCCCATTGTCGGGCACGCGTACCCGAATTAAAGGTAAACTAATTCTCGCAATGTGAGTCTCAACAGCGGGAGAATGCGCCATAATTCATTAGTAGGTAAAATCTGCCTGAACCCCTCGCGTTCCGACTGAAACGTCCAAAGTGGTGGACGTGTTGTATGTAGAAACTTCGGAAAGAATAACGAACTGGGGTTGTAATGGAACGTTGCGTTATTGGAAAAATAGGGTTGTATCTCACTAACATGTCACGGCGACGCTGTACGGAGTACCGCTAAAGGTACGCGTATTGAGATTTATGGTAAGTGTTTTAGATGGGGTGAGCTTGACTATGTCGCCAATTTCAATACATCGGAAAAGATACTCGTACATACAATGGGCTAAGTTTCCAACTCCCTCATCAGCTGCCAACTTATTTTGTGTTTTGTTTTTGCCATGTATTAGATGTATTGGAGATTTTCAGTAATTATATATTATATGTATGTAATTCTAATATATGATACCAGTATTAACATTCATGAAACTAGGTATCATACAACATTTTTTTTAATTACGAGTACTTAGTTGACTTGGTAGTGTACCGCATTCCTCTGCCTACGACTTCGGGCATTACAGGCGTGATTATATTACTTAGATTGTTGGTAAAACTTTTTATATTTGCATTTATTACAATGAGTAGGCTGGGGATTAGCTGAACAATTATATTAAATGTAAATAAGTAAATATTTGGTGGATAACTGACGTTTGAAGGTCGATCTCAGATTATCAGGGTCTGTAACTAGGGCTATAAGGTAGCTGATAAATATACATACCGAATACAATAAATATGAATACAATATACATAAATACATACATATACATAAATACATACATATACATATGGAATACAATAAATAATACAAAAAATAATACCGAATAAATATACATTAAATATTTAGCTAAATACACAATTTTATACTTACGCACGGTTCATGTAGGTACATATGTTAATCGTATTAATATATGGTCCAGATGCGAACGGAACATGCCACCTGAGGCTCGTAAATCAGTTCACTAATGACTGGGCCAGTCGACATTGTAACTCGAGCTGGGTATCATCTGTTAGTGTTTGAAATGGAGACAAAAAATGTTTCGTCTATGCCGGAAGCTATTTCGCACACAACATGGCTTAGACAAAGGGCCAGTTGTCCAACTATCCGATTTAATTAAACTCCCAAGCGAGTGCCCGCTGTATTCCACTTGGGGCTGAAATACGATTTGTTGAAATACTGCTTAGTGATATACTTACATACATAACCTAAGCTGTTCGCGTTAATGGGATTATTGTTTTAAAAATGGAATCTCAAACTTTAGTGTCGACATGTGCGCGTTTCGTGATAATTATTATAACTTCAATCGAAATCGTAATTTAATATTCGACTCTTTTTTTTACTTTCTGTCTACTTGGAAATTCAACCTCGCGTAAATTAAAGTACCTACTTACAATCACTATTTGACCAGGATATCTGATGTATTTTTTATTTTCGTGCGAAAACATCAAATTATTCTATTAGATTCAGTGATCAATTTATTATGGAAGAAAAAGCTTATTTTCATAGTTTTTGAACATAATCGCTCCCAATAAATTTAATTAGACATAGAATAATTGAATGATAATTGTTATTAAAACGCCTGAGTTCAAGTTTCAACTAATTTTGGCTGATATTGAAACTGCTACCAAAACCAATATTTCTGATCGAAATAGAGACCAAAACCGCAATACCACTCCGATATGAATAATTACAATTAGATATTATAATTTTATTCATTAAATACAGCAAGAAAATCTGCAATTAATCCTAGATTATTTAAGCCGGTAAATGTACAACATTGCAGCACGATCATTATAATTTGCGTAAAAGACTGTATGAAAAAAAAGTATAACAAAAGAGCAGGCTCAATTAGCTCAGTAATACGGTTTAAAATATGTACCTATGTATAATAAGTGCATTATTATTATAATATATAACTTGCTGTAAGAATAAAGAAGTTCGTGAGAAAACCCAGCTCGCGATAGGGTTCTCTGCAATATCTCTTACAGGTGTGTAAAGCTTACAAACCAGCACCTGGCCAGCATGACAGATTATAGCCTTAACCCTTATTTCGAGAGAATACTCGCGTCCACCAGGGGAAAGATTAAGGAGTTTATAGTGATGATAGTGGGTTGATATCAAATTAAAACTTGTACAACTTGTACATTGCATTATTTGTTGCTTTACTACTAACATTTTTATTGCTTGTCTTGTTCTCTCTATATAAGTAAAAAAGAAATGGCATAAAATATAACCAATAGAAACACATTTGTTACATACGAGGCGAATCCAGCGAGCGAGTGTGGAGTTTATCAGGTCCCGACGAAACTCGAAGCACCTTCGGCGTGAGTTACTCAAGTTACTCAGCTTTCGAACTCTCTCGGATGGGAATAAATGGCTGGGGCTTCGTTTACATAGTATTACTTATCATTCAGTTACATTGAGACAACATTTTCTATTTGTTCCCAAACAGAAATTGATGTACGTTAACTAGATGATAATTTTCAATTGTTTTTACGTGTATTGTAATTTTGTGTTAATTTATGTAAATATCGTGTTATTAATATTACTAATTATTGGCATATTTATAGTTTAAAGAAAAAAATTGTAATGCATAGTATTGTTCGGTATTATACATATTTTGAATAGCTAAAGTAATTATTAATGTACATAACGTTGACTGTCTTGTTGGTCGTGTTAGTTGCAAGTGCGACTGCCGAACGGGAGGTCCTGGGTTCGATTCCCGGGTCGGGCACTACTA
>DWDV01001145.1:0-13970 GCA_018245615.1 Mimoniades ocyalus
CAGTAGTCGCGATGCAACCGTCCTACTAACGAGACAGTCATTTTATATGTATACGTTATATTACAATTTAATATTATATTATTCCTAGTACCACATGTTATTATTTGTAGTGTGCAAACATATCTAGCCTATTGTCACGAAACTACATAATTCGTAACTCTCAATAAATTATCCAGTGCAACACAGAAAACAAAATTACATAAATTCTATTACTTCAACAAATCAACAGCTTGAGTATTTATGATAGTGTTGGAAAAGTTTGCATACAAATTTGGCAACGCAGCGAAATCGAATGGACAAAACATGATATACAAATCAGTTCAACTTCACTACTGCAGTGTTATTTACGGGCATTATGCTATTCCCCGTACAGATAGCGACATTAATTATAAAGATAAATAAATCAAGAGTTAACAATTTCAATAGACACTTTCGTATCTGTTGAACAGTATTAAAAATACATTTAGACAGTATGTTAAGTTTATAATGATTACAAGGCATTCAATAACGTTGGAAGTCATTTGCTCTAGAAAATAGATGATCATAATCAACGGTAACATATGAAAATAAAACCAAATGAGGATGGACTTTAGATATATCCGGTCCGGGCCACGAGGCCTACTCCAAGTAGCACAGTATGAGTGTCCCGAGAAAAAGTATTAAAGTAAGTAAGAACGTCTACTGTACGAAACGCGTCCGATCCTATTAGAGTAACAGCCGACTACCAAACTAGTTTCACTTTACAGTTATGAGACAAGACGATTCGATTCTGCGACCATAGTTAGTCGAAGGTCGGGGGGAACTCGAGCGGGACTGATGCGGAATTCGTTCTGCAAGTTTACAGTGTGCCTATCGTAATACGAACTTGATATCGATTTCCTGTGAAGATGAATCGATTAGAACATCTGTTTACACGACTTTTGGGTCAACAGTATGTCAGAGACGATATCTAAATGTTGGACAAAAACAGAGCAACGGCAACGTTCCGTCTTAATGAAATATTGACACATGAGTAGTAATAATAACATAACGTACTGTACGCTCTACATAATTATGTTAGACTAAGAATTTAATTCATTTTTAATTGTATGACGTTCAAGGAAAACGTAACATAACAGGTACATTTTACTACCCAATGACATTATTATACATACAATCCAGCCCGAAAGAATACCAAGCCTAACTGTGCTCTATCATTTTGACTGATAAAAAGCTTGCATCTAAGTATATAGTAATAAATGTACATTGTACGCAATCAGACCTTCAATATTTAAGTCAATGAGACGTTTTTTTCTTAACACTTGAGGATAATCATATATGTACACTCATACGAATATGTCTACGTGAAGTCGTGAAACCTTGAGGATTGGAGCGGCCTCATTATTTCTGTTGCGGGTTTTTTAAAGCTCTTTGTTTTATTTTTCCAAAGAGCACGCCCGCTCGTTTATCTTGTATTTTCTAATTATCTGATTAAACAAGCTTCCGAATTATCAGATGCGATTTGATTTATGGGAATCCAAACTGTCATAATAAAAGCTTCTTAAAAGTGAATGGTCTTTCGCCCACTGGCTTGTCAACATTTTACATTACATTACAGAATTTTTTACTTCCAAAATATTTTTATTTAACTTTACTTCTAAATCTAGTCGTGATCAATAAGTTATCTATGGAAAATAATAAAAATGTATAGAAAAAATTTATATGTACGAAACGTCAATTAAGTAAGATACGATTATTATGAATAAATTTATGAACATACCAGAGGTCAACTTTAAAAAATATATCGTGTAAATAATTGTTTGAAACGTAAAACGTAACATCACGCCTGTAAACCATGAAGAGGTAAACAGCGAAGTGTAGTACACTCCCAAGTTTCATCAGAAACATTTACGTCCCACTATGGATAGGTGGTGAGTCTTACCATACACCAAGCATATTATTTAAAACTTTTAGTTTTCCTATTAAACCATAATTTGCAAAAATATAGACAATTAGTAACCGCTTCCTGTGATAGTACACTCTTTAAACATTTTTAAATTTCAAATTAAGAACAAGAACATTCAACGTTCCTTCCTATTAAAGCGAGCCGGTTAAAGTCGCAAGCCTCTTCGCGCACACCTTGTTAGGTAATTCCGCTTATTTAGACGTCTCACATTCAATGGCAACTATAATATATGATGCATGACCACACTCTCTACTCCAATATACATTTATTAAGCGTTTAAATTAGCCGTTTATGGTAATCAGATATGGTCAGTGATACGGGGCGTAACCGACAGCGGCTGACTCAAAAACGTACTAAACGGTGAAAATAGCCCAAGTCACTCATCGCCGACTTCCGGAAACATTACCCTACACCAGTGTTAAACCTAGGTCATAAAGAAATATTTACAACTTCTTATTACCTCAAAACTACTGCAAGCTGCGCGTACTAGGTGTGCGTTTAGATTAGAATTTGTATCCCTTCTAACTTACAGATTCAGCAATGAGACAAAAGAAACTTCTACTCATATACCTACTCTGTGAATGCATAGCACTCACTCATAGCAGAAGTCGTTCACTAGGGGTCTAATCTCGCTATTACACAGTTCGAGTAGGCAGAGATATGAAGGACGTGTTATGATTACTATAATTAGCCACAATAGATCTACACATGTATGGAGGTTGCAGTGGTTATATAATTGTATTAACTCTTCCTCGACCTAATCAAATAGTAATCTTTGTGGTTAGCAATGCATATTTGTCTGAATAATTGTTGTCAATACAATTGGAAGATAAATAGTAAAAAAAATTCATGGTTACAGGGAACTCACGACAATTGGCCAGCATATTTAAATGCTACATGTATTACTTACTATAAAGAAATAACGTAACATGACGACTGTAATCCCCGAAGAGGGAGGCAGAAGAGTATGTGTAGTAGTGATACGTCTCACTATGACAATGGGGGTAAGCCTATTCCATACACCGGGCACAAATCGTGACAACGAGCCACTAGTAGAAATTTCTACCAGACCATTAAAGTTCGAAAAATCCCATACCTCTGATCAACAGTCGCGCTTGAAAGAACTCGGCAACGAGGCAGTCAGCCAGTTAAATTTTATAAACGTCTGATGTCGCACCAATATCAATGATTCGTCGTACCTTATTAAAATAATGAATCGAATAACGTTAATAATCAGTTTTTGAATTATGACCAGTTTGATTTACTTACATAAAAACGTGTCGTGAGGTTGAACTTTACAACAATAGGTATATAACTCTGTTATGCGTTACATATCATATTACATATTTGATGTATGATATTTTGTGAGTAATTAAATTCCAAAATGACGAACTGTTAAGGTACAAGTCTCCCATGTACCGTGTAGCGAAATCAGCGAATAAATGTAATATTGTCGTACATATCTACGTAAGTAATTTTAAGTAGGTATTTCGAATATGTTCTCATACCTACATTTAAAGCTTTGTTACTAATAGTAGGTACTAGTTACAACTGAAGATAGAGTGCTTGTGTAACAAATTACATTAACTAGTTTATTCTTGCATGTGCCATAGGTTAAACATCACGTCTTTAGGTCACTATAATACTAAAACGAAATTTGTTATCAAGATAGAAATATATAAAATTAATAAAATATATTATCTTTCCGTACAATAACGATCATATTCGCTTAAATTGTAATAGTGAAACCTTACGATGCGGTTTAACAAATGTGCTGCGTTATTAAATTATGAAAACGTATGCAGGTAACGTGTAGGTTGTAACCAAAATGAAACCAGGAAAAACAATACACATTGCATTAGAAGATGGCAACTGTAAGTGATTCATTTGAAAAATATGAGATTAATTTAAAGTGATGTGAATAAGTTCCCGGAAGTCCAAAGAGAACTTTATTATTGAAAATCAATTCAGTCATAAACTTAATTTACTGCGAAACTATTTTACTAAATATATGCTACTAGTTTTCATTTGAGAAGTATTTTTTCAGGTAGGTACAATAAAATACAGTTTTCATTAAAATTGTTTACCAATTAATATTCAGTTATTCTATTTTGTAATTATTGTATAGTTACAAAGTATGTACTTAATTTAACTCATATAAGACATTTATAAGACACGAATGGAAATGTATCTGTTTCGCACCTAACCGTTACAAAAAAACAAAATGTGTTTATTAAACGCATCTTATTTTATAAAGTGATAAAGAAGTTCGAATGATTAAGTTTAAATATTATATAGTCATCTATTTTACTTTTTCAAATTAACTGTCATTTTTAAGATTACTGAAATACTAAGATAACTGACCTTTGGCTAAATTATATAGTCCTCGGCAATATCCAAAGAGCACAACACATAAATACGAAACGATACTTTTTTCATTCACAAACACTTACATCGTCATATTTAGGTTATCTTATTCAACACATTTCTATAACACATCCGATTATGCTACTTGGATATAACATTAGCGATGAGTACAACACGCAACAAAAGCGTAACCTAATGCATTTGCATTTGTTTAATGCACTGATGAAATTCGTGATTTACATTTAATTCCGATACCGGTAACTACATTTGAAGTGCGCGCGGCATTATTTCGTGGCGCGAAAACAGAGGCAACGTACGCCGCTGCGCGCGCGACTCGCGTGCAATGGCCGCATGTGCCGACAGCTGACTGATCGCAATTCGGAACAAACACAACTACTGCAATAATTACGCAGTTCCAATTTTTCTTTAACCTCAACCAACCAGCGTTCGCAGATACATTTAGTTCTATCTCTATTAGTGATATGTAGAACTTACTTCCTGTCTCTAAAATGCGATTACCGGAGACCGGTACGCCGCGGATGTTGCGTGCCATAATGTATAATAAATTGTACAGATTTACCTCTTGCTGCAACTAGGTGTGATTTATGTACGGAACTGTGTCGAATTAACAATTACTGCTCTAAAGTAACGTTGGTCGAACCGTTATAATTGTGAGGCCACGTTAGTTACTGAAGTGTTATTCCATAATATATTTTATGTAATACCTATCGATTTATTGATATGCAGTAACAAATTGCTTCATGAGTTTTAACTACCGCAATTTATTGCCTCATTATAATCAATACGTTGTAGTCAACATAATTCCAGTGAACCGCACCTAGCAAAGCAAGAAAGCAAAAATATTATTAGGAAACGACATTTTCTCCATTTACCTGAGCATCTTGTGAGAGGTTTAATTAGATTTTATCGGTACTTCTACGCGGCTTTATCGAGTAACACTAACAAGAGCATGCCCTTTAAATAGCAATCAACTTGTATTTACGTATACCAAAGCCAATTAAATACCTCCCTCGAAGTCTTCCGTATAATCTTTCTTTTATGTATTATACATTCAAAAACATTGTTTTGAATACAATAGCATTTGTAAACCATAAGTAGAGCCTTTCACCGCGCCCAGAGCATTATAGAAGAAATGTCACAATCGAATGCAACGGGTATGACGCTCACATCTGCCGCTAACATTTTGCGGGTAAATTTTCGAATTGTCGTGACATGATGAAAATGTTTCCTACTTAGATAGGGCATATTGTGAGAAACACGATCGACTTCGTGGTAGTCCTTTGTCGAAGGCACTTCTCTACTAAGTACCTAAGCTTAAATCTAAAGCACGATCTCTCTCATGTCGTTTTAGAAAATAGGACTAAGGACGTAAAGTCGAGACGATAGTACTGGGTGGGTAAAGTATTTAAATTAAGGCTACAGAAAGACATGATTATGTACATTTTATGTAAAACTTTTACAATTTTGTATATTACAGTGTTTTTTAGGTACAATGGACAAATATCGTATCGTGTAATAAATGTCAAAAATGTTTTTCCCCAGAGGTAAACGGAAACATATATGTATTTAGTGTCAAATTATGTCCAAATTCACCTTTAATAGCCCTATATATAAAATCGATGTTTATTAGACCATACGTTTTATCTATTAGGAATAATAAAATGATAAAGAGACGTTGCGTAATTCCTAGAGAACATTTCCTAACATACAGCAAATAAACCGGTACGTAATTTGTTAAACTCTTCACGATGTACCTATGATATACACCTATACTCGAAAAACTTAACCCAACGAGCTCCAAGCCTACTACCTACTTTAACTAGATCCGTCTTGCTCAATGAAACTTTAGTATACAAATACATGCTTTATATATAGTATATAGTCTGCCAATCGAGAGGTCTTGGGTTCGAATCCCTGGTCAGGCACTATTGG
Organism: Mimoniades ocyalus; assembly: GCA_018245615.1. Lineage (NCBI taxonomy): Eukaryota > Metazoa > Arthropoda > Insecta > Lepidoptera > Hesperiidae > Mimoniades > Mimoniades ocyalus. The sequence goes on from DWDV01001145.1 coordinate 6,266, forward strand.
ATTTTTGTACTAATGGCTTGAATGTGGTTGTGTCCAATGTATGCCAATAGGCTCACCACCTATTCCATAGTGGTAAGTAAACGTAACTGGTGAAATGTAGGAGTATACTACACTCCTCTGCCTACCTCTTTAGCGATTGCATGCGTGAGGTTACGTTATATAGTATAGTTTGTGATACATGCTGCTTATGTTCGCTCAGCAAGAATTAAACGAACACCACAACAAAATTCAAATATGTATCGATGTTTATCACTATTATTATGCAGTACCCAAAATCAAGATACGCCATCATAGTAGCCATTACTCTATCAGAGTTGTCACCGATATTATGTAGGTCATCATCATCATCAGCCCATTGCAATCCACTGCTGGACACAGGCCTTCCTGAGGGGCTATACCCATAATCCCAACGCTGGGCATGCGGATTAGGGATCGCAGAGCACAGCTTCTCGCACCGCCTACGCCGCTGCCCATAGGAGGCCAGGTCATTTAACTCAGTCGCCTCTTAAGACACCTGTATCCCGGCACGGGGTCGGGGATTATATTCTTACTCCGCCCCAACATTGACTATTATGCAGGTAGCCACGTTTTAATATAATTTAATTTTACACAAACTTAACATCACACCTGTAATCACCGAAGAGGTAGGCCCAGGAATGTAGAACACTCCCATGTTTCAACAGTTACAGTTCTAATATTCGAATGAACAGAACCAAATTAATACCGTTTTTAACATGCGGTAGATATTTCATAGAATGTGTATAGACAGCCTTGACTGAACATTACAATCAATGAATAACAATGAATAAATAAAGAAGTTGGCATATAATACATTTGAATATATTTCAGTAATCCAGTACAAAGTTACATTTACTATCAATCAGATCTTAGGTCATATTTTAGAAAGCACTTACAAAGTTTAAGATGTTCAAATTATACGCTTTCTTTGATATGGAAATAGTACATGCGTTTATATAGGAAACAACAGATAATAAAAATATTAAATATAAGAATACATATATAATTTTCGTCACAATTACTCTATTGAACAATATTCATTGTAGTATTTATTATTAACCAATTCATGTTTAATTTTCAAATTAGATTTTAATTTATTATTATTTTTAAATTAGAGGAATCACTGCATTTTACGGTAAAACGAGTTTGCTTAATGAGTTTCAACATTTGCTAATTTTATTCTTTCCAAAATAAGGCCTTAGATTTAAAATACAGCTTCTTAGTTGTGTAAATCAGTCTCCATTAAATAATACATAATATTGTAATTTATGGAATGAATTGGTCTCTAATTTTGGAATAGTTTTGTCTGGTACATCATGAGTGCATCTGCAATTTTATGACAAATTAACAACAATGTCAGTATCATTTATGGGAGAAATACATTCCACTAATATTTATTAATATTGCAATAGCATTTATACTATACCTTTGACATAGCCAAGCAAAATTATTCCTTAAAACTAAACAGTTTCCAAATGCTCAAATAGAATATCGTAAAACTAAAATACAGTACATTGACATATTATATACAAATTATACTTACATAGCAAATAATATCCAGTTAAAGAAATTTACCATTCAGAGTACAAGATTTAATAGACACATAAAAATAGCTGTAAAAATACTACTAGATGGCATCACAAACACAATAATTCATGATGATATAATTAAATGATTAAAAAAACCAGCTAACTGTATATATATTTAGAAGTATACTTTGGTTACAACTAGTAGTAATCATAATTATCATATTATACCACGAAATATTTAAAACATATTTACCTATGCCTAAATAATTATTTGGGATGGCATCTTTTAACATCCTGTGTTCTAGATTTTGCTTTTCGTGCGTTAAAAAAACATATTAAACATAAAGAGATATTATAACACAGCTATTATATGCATACCAAAAGGTAATCATCAATTTACATAATAAATTGAATAATGATTTAATATTCTATTATTTTTTGAATCATTACATTAATATTGTTAATAAAAATCGTTAATTTCATTTTTTAAATCTTAACTTTAGTTTTAATATACAGTTTTAGTTCACTTGTAAATGTATACTCATCATGCTAGAATCTATTTATATTTAATGCACCATTAATATTCATTTTAAACTTCTTTAATTTAGTAATTTTATAATGTATGATAATATCATGATTTTATTCACATTTTTATAATTAATCAAAATGCTGTTCTATCTTAGACAATGCTGTCTGTTATCAAGTTTACATAACAACAATGTTTAATGTCCATTTTCTAATAACGTTTACTAGGCTGTTACCGTAACACACATTGTTACACTACTACTAAGTAAAGAATGTAAACTGCCCAGTGCTCTTTACATACACCGTTTTTACACTAGAGGCAGCTTGATGTAGATAAATATCAAAGAACATTTTACAATAGAAAGCTGTAAGCGCTACAACGCCAAAAATGGTTTATCTAATAATAATAATAGTACATTAGTGATTTTTTTTGTATTAAAGATAAGTTACCTACATGAAGAGTATTAATAAAAGTCTTATCTCATTCGAAAGTTGAATAAACTATTTTAAAAATAGCACCTTAAACAAAAATATATGAAAATGCCTATTGTGGCCAGTGAACACATATTTTGCAAAAAATACGCTTGTAATAATAAAACAGACTTTGAAACCAATGTTTTCAACCTTTCTGGTAAAATTGTTCACTACATTGCATCCCAAAAATATAACAAACCTTAAATAGAAGAAACATAATTCAAATTTGCTGTATATTAAATGTTACCAATAACATGTAAACATAATCACGTTTATATTTCGAAATCCTAGCAAACATGGATCTTTATATTGGGCTGTATAACATAACTGATAAAATGTGTGAGTACAAAATCCTCTGTGTGTGTTTAGATGTGTGATGTTATATTTATTTCATTATCAGCCTGTCTACTTCCACTGATGGACATAGACCTCTCCCAAGGGGATTTTACCCATTAGCCCCATATGCTAGGCATGCAGATTATTTATTTAGTGTTTATTGTTAACAACCTAGATAAGGTTACAAAGGGCAGACTTAATCCCTAAAAACATCCTCAACCACAATCCAGGGTGATGAAGAAAACATGTGATAGCTACAACAAACTGTGTTGTCACATTTTATAATAACACCTTCTCATATTTTTGACACACATTACTAATACAAACATTAACAACTTAGGAGTACAAACATGAAAGTCTTAGAAAGCTTGTAATTATTGATTCATTAATAGAGAGATTATTACATTACAGTTTTGTTCATTACATTTTGTGGTTGATGGCAGTAAGGAAAACATCTATCTTACACACTGGGGACATAGGAGGTGGCTATTTCTATAATGTTTATTTTTTAATCAATAACACTGTATTTAAGAGATAAGCATAGCCACCCACGCAAACAGTTGTTAAACTTGTCTCAGAGGCGAATTGTGTGATGCAACACAGTATATAAATCCCGCAATGCAAGCCAGTCACATAAAACCAGATCAAATAATATTCATACCCCAAGCACCTCAAACATGTGTCTTCTGCTGGCATTAATGATGGTAAAGCACCTGATATTTGAAAAGAGTTACTTATTAAATTATAGCTTAAGCTTTAATCACAAGAATGTAAGTATCCTGCATTCACATTATAATAAAAGTTTATTTAGTGTGAATTTACATTACTATCTACAATTTATATTTGGCCCAATATTCATATACATGATCAATTTTTTTCACACAAATTATTGACAAATATGTAATAAAAACATTTACATATAGCTCTATTCAAAAACAATTAAGATTACAAGTTTGTTTCTGTGTTAAAGCTTATTGAAAATTATCAGTAACATTGTCAGTCTGTCAAGTACCTTTTTGTTGAAGGTCAATTAGCCAATTACATATACAATACACACACATACTCAATATCTAAAAAGATTAAAGTACAGGTATCTTACAATTAGTATCTAACTGACCAAACAGTTCCTATCATTTGGAAATAAAACAATTGAACACAGCTTTCCTCAAGTTTTTTGTTATAATTTGTGGAACATCTGATTGAGATATGATTTTCACTAAAATACTATTATAAATATGTGCTTTTTATAACAATAGTACAAAAACCGATTATTAATATCAGGCGAAACTATGTAAAACAATTTAAGGCTAGAATTAGTGCATTAATTATCTGATAAATATTGATTATTTTGATAATGTTATTTACATAAAAAGTTTTTTAGCTATAAAAATAAACTACACTGCAAAAATTATCATTTGTGTTAAATATTCAAACTTCATCAAATTCTATGTAACAACAATAAAATGTGTTCCATTTTTATTGGTAAATCGTGTTTTTTCATTAATTAATATACATTCCTTTTCCATGAAATTCATCACAATTATTTCCAACATTAACCAAACCATTGGGTATGTGGCCATTACTGTGACAATCGTTTGTATTACAATCCTCAAATTTATAAATGCTATTCGAAATATCACCAGCTGTCATCTCATTTATGCACTCCAGCAGATGTTCAAAGAAATTTGGAAAATTATCATAACTTGGAAATACATTGATATCTATAACAGCATGATTACCTGTTGAATTATCTATGACAACATCAAATCCTGCCAACAATAGTCCAATTTTCTTTCTCAATACCCTTATTATTGACTTAATTCTGTCCTCATCCAAAGTCAAGTTAATATCAGGTCTATCATGTGGATCGAGGATTGACAATGTCGATTGGCTGTCTGCTTTGCACACTTCTCCAGTACTGTAGTAAATAGGATCCATATCATCAGATGCACAGAAGTTTTTTAAGCTAGGCCGCTCACAAATGTGATATCTGTAAAAGGAAAATATGATCCACTATTCAGGAAGGACAGCTCTGTAAAAAATAGGGACCTTCGTTACATGTACAATTTTGCACTCTTTAAAATAAATGCAAATTCGTAAGAAGCATATGAGGCATGTTGTGATGTCATGTCGTAATATGAAGCAGTTTAAACATGATTAGTGGAAATTTATGATCTGTAGCAGCCATCTCACTTTACATGTAGTGCATGAATATTTGTTACTTCCATAACAAAACAAATATTTAAGTAAAATATGTGTATACATGTAACATTTACTTACCTATTTCCAACTAGAAAAACTTTATGAAGAACTGCATTGTGATTAACAAAGCTTTGAACCACACAAGGTGGCTTACATACATTTAGACCCCTTTGATTAAAAATGAGCACCATTTCATGAGCAGATTTAGAACCATGAGCAATTGTTGGTTTGCAAATGATGGGGAATGTTACACCTCTTTGTCTCATTATCTCTAAATTCTGTTCTGTACTGGATGTCACAAATTCTGCAAAGTTTGGTGTAAACACACCATGATTTTGAAGTGATGATTCTTCTTGTAATATTGTGTAGTAATTATATCTGAAAATAATTACAGAAGGGTAACTTAAATAACATTTTAAGTAACAGTTGCGTGTACATATACAATGTTTTTTTTGCATTCCTAAACATTGATTAGACTACAAATGCAATTTTTTTATTTTCATCTAAAATACTGAAAATCAATATGTAATTTTGTTCTTTGAAAGGTTTTGGTAAGCACTCATTTAATGATTATAGACATTAATTAATATATTACAATAAATATATTTAAAAAATTATCTATTTAATACAGTGATTACTTAGGAGTCAGGAACATCTACGAGACACTAATAATTTTAAACAAAATTTAACATACCTATTCAACAATATCCTCACATTGTCCAACTGATCAATAACAGTCATGTTTGGGTGGTTTGATAAGTACTGTTCCACACTGCTAATGATGTTTGATGCCTGTTAAGAAAACATTTGTTTTGTCATATTTATACAGTTCTTACATATAAAAATAACATCTTTTAAATTTAACAATGCTATCAATTGAGAGTACAAGGTACTTATTGTACAATGTACTTATTGTCGACTTGTCTGGCAACCACATGACTGCCAAGTGATAGGTTCTGTACTGCCCTCCTCTACCTACCTCTTCGGAAACTACAGGTGTTATGTGACCTTTGACCTAATCTGGAATGAACCAGCAGTAAGAGAAAATATTGTTTAAATTTCTGCTGGTATAGTTATTTATCAGTTGTTTAAACTATTAGAAACTGTCTGGGTATTAAAATAAGGAACATATTGATTCGAAACATTTCTGTATAACATGGCATAGTCACATATAGACTTCAACAAGCTGGAAGGTTTTATTCTCCGCAGTGACACATAAAAAGGAGATAGCCTCAAACAAGGTTAACCAATTGCTAAATAGGTACAATATTACATTTCTTTAATGACTTATTAAAGAAATTATTGATTTTCCCAAACAATTCCTGAATGAGCATGAGTTTAAAAGTATGTTCTAACACTGTTGCGAAAAATTCTGTGCTGAGATTTTCTTACAGATTTTAGACAGTAAAAATTTTACACAGTAATTACGTCAAGTGTTTAGTAATTGTGATCTTAATATTTTGTCCTCAAGGAAAAAAAATCAGTTGTATATTTTACAAACAAGGTTATCTAGTACATTTATCAAAGCAAAAAGACGCAATTGAGAAACCTACATTTTTTGTCACATGTTACTAAGTTTACCTTGGGATCACCTTGATCTGCTGCGGCAATGATGTCAGTCAATTTATGCAGGAAAACATCTATTTTCCCTTGATCTTCTAATGGTCTCTCCAAATCTAACTGAAATTTAAAAAACTTAATAAGTTTTTAACTTAATTCCTACGAAAACAAAACAACATAATGGCTATGTTGAAGTGTATATACACTTTAGTCACCTTAATAAGATTAATGCCATGCGATTTACAGGTACTTTTTAATTCTCTCCAATTTAGTTTTTGGCTTTTTTTATCGGACATCCAGATGCCAATAGTCTTACAACAGGTGTTGTTTTCGTTCATATTCGCCGATGTACTGTCAATCTGACTCACAATCAAAACATAATTAAGCTTTTAGTAAAGTAAGGTGTTCAATGTAAAATGTGATTCGTCGGAAAGGAAGTTTACATTGTTAGTAGGCCGTGTAAAATACCAATATTACTTCTTTTCACACTTTACACAATGATTACATTCATTCAACAAAATTACACAACACTGTACACAATCACAACAGAATTTCGAGATCGTTTCTTATAAGTCGTTGCAGATATAAAATAAGAACCAAAAAATCTTTAATTAAATAAATATGACACCATCATTTCAGATTTCAGTATCCATAATGAAATCGCTTACTAACTAAAACGCAATGAAGCCCCAAACTCAGCCAAGTACTTATATTGTACCAGGCGCTTTTTGTAAGTGTCATGTCAAGTTACAATTTATCATCCTTTGCCTCAAGCTGCCGATGTCTTAAGCACCTAGACATTAAGCAATGTTGCTAAGATAATATTTTTCTTATTTTTATTTTATGCTTTTTTAGCATATTATTATTCACAACATACAACAGACTACCTTAAAATCATCTAATATGAATCCAAATAAAGAAATTAGACTCTTGCTACTGACTTGCCATTGCCAAGTTGCACCGTTAAGTTGCAAACAGTAATACACATACATACATACATATCTTCACGCCAGGTTCCTTGCGGGGTAGGCAGAGAGCACAGAGTGCCAAATATCTCTATT
>DWDV01001146.1:0-13965 GCA_018245615.1 Mimoniades ocyalus
CGACCCGGGAATCGAACCCAGGACCTCCCGTTCGGCAGTCGCACTTGCAACCAACACGACCAACGAGGCAGTCAAACATAATATATAGCATAACACAAATTAATTTGTAAATAACAGAAGTGAAACATGGCTTATTTCATAGGCGGCAACATTTTCTTGACGAATGACGGCCACTGCCTGAAGCTGGGCGACTTCGGGTGCGCCGTGAAGATTCGAGCCAACACCACGGCGCCCGGCGAGCTGCAGGGCTTCGTCGGCACACAGGGTAACGCTCCCACCGCACACCCGTAGCACAGCGCGGCTGCCAGTGCTCGTCTGCTCGTACCAAAGTGTCCGTATTGATTGGCATATGATTCTAGATAGTTTACTAGCCTGTGCTTTCATGTTCTGATGTTGATGAGTCAGGAGGAGAACATACAATAAATGGATGAGTCGAAGGATTCATTACATTTGTGTTTTTGTACTGTTGGTCATAAATAACTGCATCAGAAAATATAAATTGGCAGTTTTCGAGAATCTAATGCTAATTACATTTTTAATTTATGCAGTAATTACATTTTTAATTTATGCTTATCTCACGTCGAGCGGTCTATCCTGGCAGTTACGTTTAACCATCGTCAGAGAGCTTAAAACATTCGACACACGGATCTAAATCTGCTCATGCGCGTGGTCCAATTTATACATAAAAGCGTAGCAAATAAAGTTACGCGAGCGGTACGAAGCGATCGTGGCTGGCCACGGGCAGAGCAGCAGTGTGATCGTGTGGCGTGTGCCCGCAGCGTACATGGCGCCCGAGGTGTTCATGAAGGCGACGGGGCACGGCCGCGCCGCCGACGTGTGGTCGCTGGGCTGCGTCGTCACCGAGATGGCGTCGGGCAAGGTGCGGCCGAGATTATTGCTTTACACCCTTAAAAACACAGATTTTAAAAAGTATTAACGTAGTTCTGTATTATGTGGTAAGGTGTAGTCAATACTTGATGCAAACTAGAACAAGTTTCCTAAAAACGAAATAATTGTATCTGTCTTTTTATCGACCGCAAGCATTATCGGGATATCGTAATGTGTGTGTCAGCGGCCGTTCGCGGAGTACGACAGCAACTACCAGATAATGTTCGTGGTGGGCATGGGCGGGCGGCCGCACGTGCCGGCCGCGCTGTCGGAGGAGGGCCGCGAGTTCTGCCGCGCCTGCCTCACGCACGAGCCGGCCGCGCGCCCCGCCGCCGCCGCGCTCGCGCTCCACCACTTCCTCATGGTACGCGCCGCACCTGCCACGTCTCGCTTCATTTATTTCATCTTCCAACTGCGTTATGTCCGTCCTTTCGCATAATGTCCCATTCTTTAAATTAATGAGTGCATTTATCTGTGTGTAACTCACGGAGGAAGTGAAACTTCATTGGCTTATATGTATTATAAATTCTCTAATAAAGTTTTATCTTAATTTAATCTTATACACGAGCAAAACATTTATTATTATCATTATTATTAAAACTTAATAGGATTGTTAATAGGAATTAAAAATTAATAGGATGGAAAACGCCATATTCAATTTAGAATGGCCTAATTTTATTTTTTGTAAGTTCTTTCTTTCACAAAACCTTTCATTTGATACCTATTTCAATTAGAAAATGTCAGTTAGAACTAGTCCGCCATATTGGATTTAGAATTACGTCATTTTATTTTTCGCATTCTTCGCGAACCCTTTCATTTAATAACAATATTATATGAGTGCATAAAACTTACTAGTCCGTCATATTGAATTTAGAATGACGTCATTTTATTTTTCCTGTTCTCCTTAGCGAACCCTTTCATTTGATACCCATATCATGTGAGTGCATAAAAATAACTAGTCAGCTAATTTAGAAATATTTCATGTAACTACGGATTTACAATTTTTTTATGTTCAATTAAGAGTAAATTCTGTACTGCAAATTAAAATAAAATCATAAGTTAAATGTTACGTTTAATTATAACTCCGGTAGATATACGATATGTATGTCATTTCGTCATTTTACTAGAATTTTCATTCAAACGCAATGTCTCTGATACAGTTCAGAATTTCTCATTTCCGTTACTTGTAATTTATAAAATATACAAGTATATTAATCATTTTGAATATAGTAGTTGGCCTTTAAGAGCTTTTGTGTGTGTATGTTCAATGGAAAGGCTTCTGTCGATGTAATCGTAGACGTACATTTTAACCGTATATATTCCAGGTGAAGTCGGACGACGACTGCAAATGCGAGCCAGCGTATCTCATCACTTAACGTTGCAACACACGATCAGGACAAGGCAAACTGTGTTATATACATATACCACCTCGCGTCGTATTCCTCATAGTTGTGGGTCGTAATCCCCTCCACGGCTCACCTCTCCCTTTATGATGTTGCGCCATCGGTTACGTTTTTCGGCTGGGTGTGTTTCGGCCCTGTGGACTTTGAAATCGGCATATCTATGTAGAGGTCTTACAATTGAAAAATGAACGCCCCTCCAATAAAATTTGTTTTTTCAATGTGTGAAGGAAAATAAATATTGTAACATTTTACTTGTATGCGTGCGGCGATTTTACTGCAAACTTGGACTCGCCTTCAGACTAAGAAGTCAACTAATCGAGCGATTAGTGTATCAATTGACTTACTATGGCGATGACCGCGCGTTTTGTATGAAACGACACATGAATAATAATAATAATATATATAATAATAATAATAATATATATGAATAAAAATAATAATATATATCACATGAAAAATAAAAAATATGTAGAATTGTATTATATAGAAAGTGAGGAGGGATTACCACAAGCTTCGGTCCCAACACACTTTCGCCTCGACAATACGTAACTAGATTTATGTCAAATATTGTGAAGTGCTCTATATCCGACTTTACACAGATGTACAAAATATATTAAATTACACATCAAATGCATTGATGTCACAGAGTTTTCACAATGACTTTCATTGCATAGAGCCCACAGTGGGACACGTATGTACATAGCAGCTACAATCTTGGTATATTTTTTTTTTTATATTGTCAAAACAAATGATGCATCTCCTATAAATATAAACCTATTGTTATGAAATAAAAATATATTCAGCTGCTAATTAATGTTAAGGTATATTGCAAGTGATTTTCAAAGTACAACTGCTGTTTGTATTGTATTGCGGTTTTTAATGGAATTAGAATTAATGTAATGAAGTGACCTAATAATTGGTTCTGAAAATTATGCAATGTTTAAATATACATACTATAATATTAAAGGATGTATCTAGTTTATAGAAAAGATGCCAATGAACTTGTTTTATCCGTATTTTATAAATGCCGAGTAGATTTCATATTTTTAATAATATGAAATATACAGCACGATGGAATAAATCGGTAAAGGTTTATGATACTGTATAATTAGCTAATTATAATTGTTTATATAAAAGAAAATAAAAATGTTTGATAAAATTAATGAAACAAAGTACTATATATAGTAGTTATTTGTAAAATAATATTTTTGTAAATGTGAAATTAAAAAAAAGATGTCATTGTTGTATGTACACAAAATTTATACTAACTCATTGTTATAAATATTTTCATTACCTCATCAAGCCCAGTTATAAGGTTCCTTCAAATTATTTCCTTTATCTCTTATTATCTCCAAAGGAAGTTTTTGGAACCATGTGGGACATTTTGTCTAGAATGTTCGCTATTATCTAATGTATTTAATGTATGTATTTATAAACGTAACCTCGTTCATGTAATGTCCGAAGAGGTAAGCAGAGAAGTGTAGTTCACTCCCACGTGTCACCAGGTCTACGTTTACGTATGACTGTATTTATTTAGAATAAAGAGAAATCAAACTTTTGATGTAACACGATAATATGTGCCTGAGATGTGCCATTAGCCTATTATTGTGCTTTGAACAAAGAGAAATAATAATATTTTGTGTAGATTTATAAGTAATGAGCAGGAAAAATGAAAATTTTTTTAGACGAAGCCCGTCCGTTCTGGGAAAAGACTTAATTAAAAACGATTTTACAATCGATTAAATGTAGTCAATTTATACTTATATGATAATAATGATAAATATTTCCAACGGTATTAATATGTTCAAGTAAGGAAATAATAGTCGCCAGCATTTATTGTATAATATTATATAGTTTTAGGACAACTCCATTTTTTGAAACGGCGACTCGATCGGCGAGTGACCTTTTATACTGATATGCATAACTGCAATAAAATGTATAATTGCAATGAAATATATAATTGTGATGAAATGTATAATGCAATGAAATGTATAATTGCAATGAAATGTATAATTGCAATGAAATGTATATAATGCAATGAAATGTATAATTGCAATAAAATGTATAATTCAATGAAATGTATAATTGCAATGAAATGTATAACGGCAATTAAATGTATAATTCAATGAAATGTAGAATAATAATGAAATGGATAATTACAATAAAATGTATTTACATTTTGTAACAATGTAAACATTGTTTAATAATTTTTAGTTGAAAGTGCGATTCCAAATAAAAGGGAAAATTTTACTGTGTCATTTTTATAATCAATTGTTGTAGTAATTGTTTTCTGCGTAAGTATTAAATATGTTCAGCAAATGATACAGTCGTCGGTGTAAATGTTTCGTAAAGATTAGGGGTATAAAAGGTTCAGAACAAAGTGTTACTGTGGTAGACATCATTGCACGCGGTTGTACTTATCTTGTTCATGTTCTTGTTACATACTACAGATCTATTTTGTTATAATGAGTGTATAAAAATTGATAATAAAGTGTTGTTTTAAATTTTTGTCTTTTATTTTATTGAAAACTTCTTGGTCGTGCTTGTGATTAAAGTCCTTTCCAAAAGACAAATTTGGCATTTCCATAGTCAATTTTTACATTTCGATTGTTCAAGCGTCGTCTTGTTATAAAACAATTGAATTATAAAAACTTCATTAATATGGCTGAGTTCTCTTTCAAATATGATCGTAAACTGTTCTACTTTCTGAGCCAATCCATTTGAAAGGACCCTAGAGCATCATAATCATCATGACCTAGTTAAAAATAAAGGAAATTATTTATTACAAAGCCTTATGTATCATGGCCTAACCCCACTGGCATCTATTTTTACTCATTGATATTTAGAGAGACAGCAATGATAGCCAATAAAACAACCAACTCCTGTAATAGGGTATCTCATGAAATTAAGGGGTGAATGCGTCGCCAAATTCTGACCCGAAAATTTACTAAAGGCGCATTCAAGTGTACTATACATTATTAAAAATCCAAGGCACAATTTTCATTATAATTATGTTTTTATTGAAGAAATAAATAGAACAAAGTTGACTAGACCTTTTGGACATAAATGTTATGATATGCCACAACATCCGAGAGGTGCCCCATCGGCTAGTATTGACTCACTGAGGACAAGACTCCATCTAGCGTCATGTAGGTAGGGGAACTAGGGGTATGATGGGGACGCTAAGAGAAAACAATAAAAAAATTACAATAAAAATCAACATAATGTATTGTTCTAAAGCGGCTTCTGATTCGCTTAGCGCCACCTCGCGGAATCGTTTAGTTTCTGATTTTTGTGCGTGATCCCGTCTTAAGTCGTTACCCCATCATGCCCCACGTTCCCCTATATGTAACAATTGCTGCGTGACATTTAGAGTTTATTAAGCGTCAAAGTAATATTGATGGGGCAATTGAAAAGCCAAGCAATATTTAAAGCCTGCTTAAAATTTATAAGAATTACAAAGATAAATAATAAAAAACATTCTTGGGTACGCAAATATGTAGGTACACACTTATTCATAAGTACCTACTGTCTGATGTAATGTAATGGTAGTATTAAGAAATGAAACAACGTATTTGCAAGATAAGTATATTGAGATGCACATGAAATTGACACAGACTTATTGTTAGATTGATATGTTCTGTTGCATACTACCACAGCGACACACTAACATACGATACACGTATACTAACGTAACTGGCCACTGGTGTACCACAACTGGCTGACGATCACTTCCCCTTTCGTACAAACGAATAAGTCTATCGCGACAATAAACATGTAATAGAAAGTCTCACTCACATATGAATTTATTGTGAAAGTGAGCCCAAACCCACGGCTGTATTAATCTTTACGTACTTTATTACTTGATTGTATCAACCGCTTCAACTTTCTTAAAAGAACTGCCTTCTTATATTTCTGAATTCTCGTGGCCCTTATGGAACATGCATTCTCGACGCAAGTTGCCCGTATTTAACACCATAACCTCACCACACTGTGGCACACTTAGACCAGCACTAAAAGTGATCTTAATACATTATTTTGCAATCAAAATTTCTATTCATTGAAGTAATGAACAACATACAACATATATTTCAACATACAACACATACAAGAATATAAGTACGTGCATATCCATACATCGAAAATTTTGCTACTCCACTCACGTATCAATTGTGTAGTATTTGTAATTGAATATAATTATAACGTATTAAGTATTTTTCATAATTGTTACTAATAAAATTTTCAATTTTTTTAGAGAAACAATGTAACTACATACACGACATAATTTTCAAACATCCTAACATTAAATATGACGATTATTATTAATAGACAATCGATGCTAACAACCACAGAATAATTTAAAATTTAATTTTACGATTGATATTAGTGCAAGCATTACTCTGTTAACATTCTTTTAACAATATATTCAAATATTTAAATCGTGGCTGGTAGAGAATGTCATTAGGCATTAAACCGCCCTTTGTAACCTAGCTTTAAGTTAATATTAAATAAATATTTTTAATTTGTCAGAAAAGTAGTTGAATCTGAATATTAAATGGATCGAATAATGGCTAATTCAATAACTGTGTTCAAAAATAGTATTATCTATTTTACTAAATGAATTTCATGTGTTTTCAGCCCGCAGAACGAGTACCAACATACACTTTGTTGTGTGTAATTGACTAAGTTAATATAAAAATTCCGCACTGCACGCGTGCATCTGCGCGAAGCACGAAGCCACATCACATCTACTTGCTCACTAAACCTTACAATAAATGCACGATAACATCGATAAGAATTAACAATAGGAATAAGTACTTTTCTACACGCGGTAACTGCGCGAAACACGGCATTTAACTTCCTGTAATAATGATGCATAAGAGTCACAAACTGTTATTTACCCGAAATTACAGTGGACCACTATCAATATTATCGTGTTTCAGTAACGATACTGACCAAGAGTATTCATCTCTAGATTAAAAACTATTTTGTAGGAACACAACAGTATAACGTTGTTATGTTATGTTACGTTACAGCAGTAGGTATAAGTGTTCTACTTTTCTAACATATTTTGTAAATTTTTACATTTAGCTAATTCAAAACATTTTGCTACACATGTAATATATACGACAAAATGTATATTATAACATAATTATTTTCATCCAAATCTAGATGTTTCTACTTAACAACATTGCTAATACATTTGTGAGTAAAATATTTTCATAGATTTTTTTTCTACTACATACACACAACATCAATTGACTCGAAGGAGACTCTGAAACATTATGATAGATATACATATATTAAGTACTGAATAAACTAAGCCAAGTATATATGACCATATTTCACATTTATCTGGATAAACATTGCAACAATCGCAGATATTATACCTATCGTATTGAGTGTCCGACTTCGACACTGTTTTGCCGAAATATTTCTTATGTTTATGAGCCGACTCTGTTTATGAGCACCATATAATTTACAATCTTGATATGTTTGGGTTTAATCTTTAGGTACTATGTCTATACATATACTACCTATATCTTAAATAAGCACAGTAAACATCAATATAGTTTATATAATTAATACTCGGAAAAGAGCTATATAATGTATATCAATTAATAAAATAACATAATTTTATATATAACATTCAAATATAAATAGTGTTAATAGAATATATATGTATATAACAAAACGTCCCTTCCGTAGCCTGGCAAATATACTATGTATGAGTTCAATGTTCTAAACATTTCCAAATACAGTACAATAGCAAAAACACTTATGATAGTAAAATATTTTTTTATTAATACTACAAGGATACCTTAACACTTCCTTACTGCAAGGGTAACAACAACGAGTCTTGGGTATATAATATACGATAACTGTTAGGATACCTATAAGTCGTTAAGGAACAAGACATCACAATTATCTACGCATAGTATGCAATTCATCTACAGAGACATTATGCTCAGTTGCTTTGCCTGCAGTTTTGCTGCCTACCACGCCTGTTACATAGCGGGAATGACGATGCAAATGATATGTTTCAATGTGGCCTATAGGTATTGTTGATGAACTCGTGAAAAATACATACAGCTTTTTAAACGACATTGTTGTTACCAGAGCGGTCACATATATATGTACGTACTTAATAATAAGTGTTAACCACTTGATACTTATATTTAAATCTTTGATATGTTTTTGATATTCTTGGTCACGTCATACATGACAGTCGACACCTTGATATGTATAATTAGCCCTAGAGTTAATTGGACCAGAAATCTCAGAAACTGAACGGCTCTAATGTTATCATCTAATAGGAATGGGTTCATAGGAATAGGTACTTTAAATTTAATAAATATATCATACATTTTGAAAAAAGGCGCATATTAATAAGAACAATATATTTTTTTATTACAGATACTTGTGTCAATTACGTAATACATTTATTTATGGTTTTTGGTGAGATTTCTGGTCTAATTTGAAAATATCTTATACATACATTCAAACATCATTCTTAATTAAACCCGTTTCCAAGTGTGCACGCTACCATACAGCCTTTGCATCATACTCGCTTTGCACTAACTTATTTCTAAAAAGAAACTTATAATAATACTGGAAAATTTTACGAATTGAACAAGTGTATATAATATCAATGTGCAGAACAGCACATACACAATAAAGTGTCGTCACTCGCAATTTCAACATACAACATTCAACTCACTTAGATCTAAATTACATTAATAGATACGGATTGTAAAATACAGTTGGGCATTTTACTAAGCAGAATAAGATACGAACATTAAAATTTGTTTAAAATACAATTCTACTTTTTATGATATCACCACAGCATTGACAATTGATTTTTAATTTTACAACAATTTCTAACAAGTACGAGTAAATAGTATCTAGAACATCGAATACGACAAGTTGACTACCCCTAACGATTACCACAATTATTGTGCTATAATATCTAGGTAAACATTTAAAATTCGTCTAAATACACGAGAAAATACAACAGGTTTTGAATATAAGCGCGAGTTTCCTTCATTTATTTTCAGGAACAAAATAAAAATCGATGTTTGATAATTTTATATACATATAGGACATTTAAGTTTAATAATTCACCTCCTCCAAGTGCAACATTTAAATAGTGTATACGTCGTCTATTTTTAATTTGATACATAAAATTATTGAAGATTGCTACATAAACAAATTTTAACAAATGTATCAATACATACGGTGTAACGATAATAAAATTAGCAACATTCCTAAGCAAGTTTAACAAAATTATTTCATGATAATATTTCATGACCTTTAAACAGTAGATAGGTACCTAAATGCCATTAAGTTAAATAATTTTTCAATTGTTTTGATTTTCAAAATGAACTGTACACGTAGAACGTTGTTATTTTCGAAAATACACATTTTCTCTTTTTAAATTACGGATGTAGGTACCTAAATACTCGTAAAAGGATTGTAAAGCAAACGAATAACATTGCGATACATTTAGTCAAGGACTTCGTAGGTTTTAATAAACTATGAGGACATAAGACTTATTATCACGGCGATTTTTCCAAATTTATAACTATTCTGATTTAAGAAACAAATAAACCCCCTGTTTTGTATAAATATTTTGCCAAAATTGTAGTGATAAATAACAATGACAAATGAAGAATTAAAATTTCGAATAGCGTGAGGAGGTAACTGCGGTATACTTGTGTACTAGATATATGTAGGTACGTAGCTACTTAAAAATTAATTTTCTTTCCTAATTCTTCATCGCTCTGGACTAGCACTTTTAAAAAGTAAAATAGTCTAATAGTGCCTTTAAATTTATAAATAATATATTATGTTTAGCGTAATCTTAAAATTTGAAATAGAATTTGTAACGTATTTAACATCTAACCTATAAAGTAACAGCATACTTTAAAAGTATAATATAATATTTTATTTAGAAATATCATTAAGAAATTTATCAGACATTTTGATATGTTTAAGTTTCAATGTATATTCAACCTTTAAATATTACCGTGCGTATTAAATACGAGTGAGATATTGATTTTTCTTTTCACTAAAAGCTTCAACTGTCACAAGTAATTGGCTACATATTTACACGTTCAAGTAGAATTGATAGTAACAGACTAGTTTTCCTTCCGTCTCCAACATTTGCTAAGTTTATATTATCCTAAAACTTTTACATTTCAAATTCTTCTCAAATTCTTTAAATTCATAACAATTGATATGTATTAATTTTCAAATAATCTTTATACGAATTTGCAAATCCATGTAGAGACTCCATCGGACACACGAGTTTAATTATAGCTGATTTCAAAGGTTTCGAAGATTTCTTAAGACTCAACTTTTCTATTCTGGAACATGAGTTTCATGGAATCCAGGGCTTCTTCGAGAGAAAGTCTGAAGGCTTCAGTGTTGGTGACACTGGAAGATGTAAAGGAAGAAATGCAGAAGATTATGCAGTCTTTCTTAGGATTGTAACTGCAGCCGTAACCATCGGGCACGACTGCGCCGTAACCCATAAACGTTCCGTCAGTCGTTGTCGCCACCTGAGGGTAAATTATTAAAATAAAATGTGACTATAGGCAAAAAAAGACCCATTTTGTTACACTTAAATGAACAAAAATCTTACCTGACTTGTGCTAAGCTTAAACTCTATCATCTGTTTGTAAGTAGAATCATTAAAAAGTGGGGGCAATTCCCCAGTGTTTTCCCGCGCCATCTCTCTAAGTCCAAGCAGGTGGTTGTCGATGCCTCTTCCCAAGATATTGGCCTCCATGATGGCAGTCTGCTTGCGAGCAGCCTCGTCGAAAAGTTCCATTTTTTTTTGTTCCTGCGTCACAAATAAGAGTTACAAATTTTGTTCAATATTTCAAATTAATTGTTAGTTTCGCCGAGTAGAACTTTTGTTTTAAATAATTGCAAACAGTAACTTAACTAAAACAAAATCTAGTTCACTAAAGATTACAGAAACATCAATCAAATGAATCTTCCAATTCTAAATAATTTTAAATATTTGCTAATTTTCTTCTAATATAAGCTACAAGAAACTTACTCTATTACCTATATTTAGAAAAATGTGCTACATAGTAGAGACACTAGTAGGTTACTAAAATTATTCAGTAGGATTAGCAAAATTTCGTCAGTCATACGTAGTCAATAATGATCGGTCACTCTAGTTCCTAGATTTTGCTACCAGCTCCAAGCGATTCAACAGTAGTTCGTTACCAAAGCCAAACCTACTCCAAAACAGTCGAATCGTTCTCACCCCGTACAAATTAAAAGACACCTTTTTCTGTCCGTCGTCGTCAGCTAGAGGCGGGGTCTCAGCGGTGCACATGGCGGCCGCCCAGGCTAGCGCCGCGCCATGGGCAGAGCGGATGTTGTCCACGCGCCCGTTGCGGAACCGCCGGAGAGACGCCGACTCGTATGTGGATACGAGGTAACCGTACATCCTGGGAATCGTTGCAATATTGTAAAACTCTTTAAGTATTATGAAAAAGGAATAAGTTGCTGGCGAGTAGCTGGTGCGCATCTAAGCAGCATACTAATGACTAAAGTCGTTTATTTTCTCTTATGGGACAATTAATAATATCCTACACAAGCACTTACTTGTAATATGCATATTGCATTGCCAGTTGTATGTAAACATCAGGGCTGGTGCGACAGGATTTCATGAACTCGCGCCCGTAACCACGGTAAGTGTAAACTTTGAAATCTAGGTCGGATATTTGCCTGCAAGGAAAGAAAATGTGATTTTTTCAAAATCATTTTGAGTTCAATTATCGTCTTTTAAAGTTTTAAAGAAACTGGTGAATTATTGAAACCTTTTGATATATATCGATACGGGTATGGAAAAGCATATTACCTATCAATGGAGATGATAAAATTATATTGAGAACAGACTACTGTGAAGATAATAATGCGATACACTATTTATGACCTTTTAAGAGAACTCTGAAAGAAAAATTATCTTTAGTAGTAAACACTTTTACCTATCGAAGTCCCTAGCAGCGCGATCGATAGTTCTGTGCAGGTCTGGAGTAAGATTCCACTTCATCGATTGTGGGGCTGGCAGAAGCGCTGGTGGGGGGGCAGGCCTATCCGCCACTTCAGCTCTGGCGAGGGCTCGTTCAGCCAGCCTGATGACGGCCACACCTTCCGCTGCACTGTGCTCGTAACACATGCCCACTGTTCCATCCGATGATATTATTAACTGTTGTAAGAGAAATGGATTACGTTACAAAATTTCTAATAAATATATTTACGATGAGTTTATAAGTCACAAATGGATTCTCCATGAACTGGACTGGACGTTCAATAGTGACCTATTTCTTAAACTGTTCAAATCGTCTTACGAAATTATTGCCGGCATCTAAAAAAAAACTAAATGTTACCATTAATCGATTGCCATGTTTCACAATCTATGAGGGAAATATTTTCTTGAGCAGAATGATAGATGAATGTATTACGTTACTACCTGCACAGTTTTGTCGAACCAACGGTTGGCGGAGTGATGTTGGGTGCCAGCGCCATGCATCGCCCGCAGCATACCATTTGTGTCGGGGTCTATATCAGCGCGGTCACCGCCGGCCTCGTCCAGGCAGAGAATGCACAGTGATCGCGAGAGCAATTCCATGTTCATTCGATTCATCTCATCTATTGGAAATGTTTATATGAATCACCGTATTATTTACATTACTTAAACATTACTGAAACATTGTAATTATTAAAAATTACTTAACCATTTTACGCGGTGTCACATATTTCAAGCATACTACATATCCTCAAAGTAATATTATTATTTAAATACATGTCTATTTACATTATGCTGTATGCAATAATGAAATATCGTCAACAAAATCTGTTAACAAAACTGAGAAATCTTACCTCTAATAAGGTGTTCCCTAGCCCTGGCCCACTGATCTCGATTCATCGCAGTGAGAAGTCCAATCCTAGGAGCAGGAGGTGCTCCAGCTGCATCGACCATAGCATGGAGAAGCTGTGCTTGGATCTCGCCAGGAGTGAGGCGGCCTCGGTCTGCTGCTTTTACAGGTATAGGATAGAACTGCAACAAAGGTGTGACTGCCTCGTTGGTCGTGTTGGTTGTAAGTGCGACTGCCGAACGGGAGGTCACGGGTTCGATTCCCGGGTCGGGCACTACAATTTTTTTTTTATTTAGATTTTTTAGTAGCGGCTCGGAGTCTGGATATGTGCCTGGTGGATGGCAATAGGCTCACCACCTATTCCGTAGTGGGACAAAAACGTAACTGGTGAAACGTAGGAGTGTTCTACATTCCTCTGCCTACCTCTTCGGGGATTATAGGCGTGATGTTATGTTCGTTTTACATTTTGAACGCTATTTTTACTTAAATAAGATTAATTTATTACCACCGTGATAGTAATTATTTGCATACTATAACTTTGAACAAGTTATTTTTATGAACTATAATATGAACTGAATACGTCCGCAATTACGTTCGTGTGATTCTTCGACTCAACAAATTCTAACTTAACATCCAATGTCAGTTCAAAAAGATTCCCCGATAGTTCATAAATTTAATCAAACGGGATCTATTCTACAAACTATCCTTAGATATTCCAGCTCAATAATAAAATCGAGTGGCCTAAGTGGATAGGTTCGTTTGGATAGAGGAGA
>DWDV01001147.1:0-13964 GCA_018245615.1 Mimoniades ocyalus
CGAATTGCGAATAGTCGAAAGCGGAGAAGGTAAAAGTACGTGTTCGCGGCGAAGAAACAGAAAGCGGAGTTAAAAAACGGTTAGCGAGCGCGCGGCGGAGTTCTTAATACACTCTGGCCACTGAGGCCAATGAGCACACAGTACGTCACCCCACGGTCGTGCGTTAGGATTGGACGTTTTAGGATGGGACTGTGTGCACAAGTGAAAGTATAAATTTTAAAAATATGCGTTGCGGCGCAACCATTCCCCCCGGGATTGAAGGTCCCTTCAAGAGGAAGGATATAAGGGATATAGAAAAGAAATATTAGCGGAAAAATATGCGGAAGGTAGAACATAAATAATATAATTAATAATAATGATATAATACATAAATCTTACTAAAACTGCGAAAATATTATAATTAAAGTTATTGGGTTGGTAACGGACAGAGTTTGACCACAGGTCGCTTAAAGCTGCCTTTAATAGTTCTTACAGTGGCCACACGTACAATGCCATCACTAGCTGGATGGACCTTTTCTATTACGCCAAGCGGCCAGTGAAGGGGTGGTAGATTGTCGGTGTTGACAACCACCAACATACCTTCTTTAATGGGTACATCTGGCTTATTCCATTTCTCTCTTACTTGGAGCGTATGCAAATACTCCCTACGCCATCGCTCCCAAAAACTTTGTACCAATTTATCTAAGAGCGTATATCGTGGTAGCAGATGTAAACGATCCTCCTCTATAGTTGGCGCAGGTAAACATTTAAGTGGAGTTTGCGTCAAAAAATGGGCAGGCGTTAAGGCCATCGGTTCTGATGGGTCTGAAGACAGCACTGGACAAAGCGGGCGCGAATTCAAAATGGCTTCAACCTGTGTCAAAACTGTAATAAGCTCTTCGTAGGACAAAATTTGAGTACCTATCACACGAAAGAGGTGCGTTTTTACACTTTTAATGTTCGATTCCCAATTACCACCAAAATGCGGCGCACTTGGTGGGTTCAAGTGCCACTGGATATTGTTTCCGCAAAGTTCGTGACCTATTTTTTCCTTAAAGGTAGAGGAACAAATAAATTTATGCAAATCGTTGAGGTACGACTTTGCGCCAACAAAATTGGTTCCGTTGTCAGTGTACATGCAAGCAACGGGACCGCGACGTGACAAGAAGCGTTTAAATGCATCTAAAAAACAAGCTGTACTGAGATCTGAAGCCAGTTCAATATGAACTGCTCGAGTTGTGAGACATATAAATAGGCAAATATAGGCCTTAGTAGTGCGGTTTCCTCTTCCTCGCGTCATTGAAATTTTTAAAGGTCCAGCAAAGTCCGAACCAACATGAGTGAACGCCTTAAGAGACGGTTGCACACGACAAGCTTTGTGGTCGGCCATTTGCGGATGAGGCGATTTAGGACGTAATTTGAAGCAAATATTACATTTAAATATTATTTTGCGGATAAGCGAGCGAGCGGATAGGATCCAATACCTTTGTCTTATAAGAGACATTAGAAGATTTGGACCTGCGTGACAATATTTTTTATGATAATATTGTACTATCATGTCTACGACATGATCGTGGCGCGGTAAAATTATAGGATGTTGATGGTCATAACCAACATCTGAATGGCCCAATCTACCACCAACACGGATTAAACCATCCTTATCTAAGAATACGGATAGACGTTGCAATGCGGGTGAACAAATATTTTTATTTTTAATATTAGATATATCTAAAGAAAAATGCTTAGCTTGAATTTCCTTTAAAACCTTGACTTCAGCGAAATCTAAGTCTGATGCGGTTATACGTAAAACGGGTTTGCGTGGTAACAACTTTAAAAATCGACAGACGTAGACTACAATTCGCAGAAGTTTGGACCACGATGACTGTCTTTTAGCTAGGGCGCAGATTAGCGAATCATTCTGGGCTATTACGGTGGTATGCGACAAAACTTTCTGTTCCGGGACCTCAGGGAAGGAAAATGCGGAAAAGGGTTCTATGGGCCATTCACTAGGATCAAGCCTAGTCCAAGAAGGTCCATTAAACCATAGTGGATGGTCTATTATTTGAGCGGGTGTGAGCCCCCGGGATAGACAGTCTGCGGGGTTGTCCACGCCAGCAATGTGATAAAAATATTTTGCTGGAACGTTTTCAATTAATTTAGTAACGCGGTTAGCGACAAAGACATTCCATCTATGCGGAGATGAGTGAATCCAGCACAGCGCTACTTTGGAGTCAGAGAATGCATATACTTTAGCAATAGGATGTCGAGGCTGGTATTGGTCTAGAACGATTCTTATTAATTGTGACAACAGCAAAGCAGCACAAAGCTCCAGTCTGGCTACTGATACCACCTTAACTGGTGAAACCTTTGACTTGGCACAGACCAATTGAACGGAGCTCTTGCCAGCGACGGTGGTGTGCAAATAAACAACACCTCCGTACGCCCTTTCGCTGGCATCCGCAAAGCCGAGTAGGGTGACATCACTATTAATAACGACTCCGAGATGGCGCGGAATTTTCAAATTATTTAGAAGCGGTAGTTCTGAACGAAATTTATTCCATTGGCGCATAATGTCTAAAGGAGGCTCGTCATCCCAGTCTAGCTTCAACAACCAAAGCTGTTTAATTAAAAGCTTGGCGTGAAGAATAACTGGGGCAACAAAGCCCAGTAGGTCCCACAACCGAGCCACCGTGGACAGAACAATTCGTTTAGTGCATCGTTCGCCAGGTACAACAACGTGGAAATTGAAGGTGTCGGCAGCGGGATTCCAAAGAACACCTAGAACTTTATGCGGCAACGCTTTATCAAATTCTAAATTAGGCTCTAATCGATGTGATGCGGGTATGGATGACAGAACTGACTGCGAATTACAAGTCCATTTTACCAAATCAAAATTGGCTAGTTTTAATAATTTAATAAGCTGGTCAGAAGTTTGTAAGGCTTCTGATTCAGATTGAACTGAGAAAACAAAATCATCCATATATAAGGCATGAGACATTGCCTTTGCATGCTGAAACTGGTCTCCGTTCTCCAAAAAAAGCTGCTGAATTGTCCTTAGCGCTAAGTACGGACTAGACTTAAGTCCGAAACAAACTCGATTAAATTGGTAAGCGGTGATAGGTTCTTGAGAATCAAACCGGTACAGTATGCGTTGATAACACCTATCCGATTCGCGAACCCCAATACATAAAAACATTTGACGGACATCAGCAGATAATGCGACGGGGAATAATCTAAAATTTAAGAGAATGGTAAATAAGTCACCTTGTAAATTCGGACCACTATATAGAATGTCATTTAATGAAGTGTCTGTGGAAGTCTTGGCACTGGCGTCCAAGACCACTCTTAATATAGTTGAGGTCTTATCCTCACGAATAACTCCGTGATGCGGAATATAATATGCAGGACATTTTACTTCGTTAGCAGGGACAATAGTAAGATAACCCTTCTGTATATAATCGCATATGGCAACATCATACGCGAGTTTGAACTGAGGTAAGCGTTTAAATTTATTTTCTAAATATAAGAAACGCCGTTTGGCTGCGTTATAAGAATCGCCTAGTAAAGAAGGAGATTTCAGAAAAGGAAGAGCGACAGTATATTGGCCAGTGGACGGGTCCCGCGTAGTGGAAGTGACGTATAATTGCTCACATTCCTCGTCTTCCTGGCTTTTAACGCGGGGGCAGCTGACCTCTTCTAATTCCCAAAATCGTTTAATTATGGTTTCAACGGGTTCTTGGGACGCGTGTAAACATGTAGCCATGTTACATGAAGAGCTGAGTATAGGAGCTGAACCCATGAAAATATATCCTAACACCGAGTCAATAGCCGGTGGAGCCGATTCTGAGAGAAACTCAACCTTATGCGGTAGCAATAAGTGCGGGAATAAAGAAGCGCCTATTAATATGTCTATTGTACCAGGCTCCATAAATGTATCATCCGCTAGCTGTAGCTTATGTACGTGCGAGAAAAGAGAAGTGTCGATACGAGCGGTCGGCAAACTATCCGTTATCTTGTCTATTAAATAGGCGTCCATATCAAAACTTATGTTAGAATTATAACGAGAGTAAAATTTAACATAAACCGAGCCCTTTACTGATCTTAACGAACCACCTATACCCTTAACAAAGGAGTGAGAATTTTGCATTACATTTAGGCCTAACATTTGTGCGAACGAATCGGTTATAAAATTTACCTGCGACGCGGAATCGAGCAAAACACGGGCGATATGAATCTTATTTACTTGGTCATATACGTAGACACGGGCCGTAGCTAATAGAACTGTTGACGTCCCGGTCGCCCTTATGCGTTCGCGCATCATACTGCGATCTATAGATATGCAGTTTAAGTTTGCGCCCGCGCAGGGAGCACGCGTCTCACTTGCTTCTAATTGTATGGTTCCTGGTGTGGATGTTTTTGTTTCATTTCTAGTGAAATGTAGCAGTGTATGGTGTTTTTGGTTACAAGTTTTACATTTCGATAATGACTTGCAATATTTAGATGTATGTCGCGTGCTTAAACAATTGATACAATATGAGTTCTCCTTTACGTATTTAAAACGATCGTTAGGTGTTAAGTTTTGAAACATAGGGCAAAGATACAAGTGCTCGTGTCTATCTTTTGTGCATAAACACGACGGCAGCGATGCGG
Source organism: Mimoniades ocyalus (assembly GCA_018245615.1). Lineage (NCBI taxonomy): Eukaryota > Metazoa > Arthropoda > Insecta > Lepidoptera > Hesperiidae > Mimoniades > Mimoniades ocyalus. The sequence continues at coordinate 4,630 of DWDV01001147.1, forward strand.
TAGCGGTTGTATATGATTGAGGGAGGGATTTTAACTTGTGTGTTTTGTTACTGATTGAGCGAACTGGTGCGTTTGATGTGTGTAACGAATTATTTGTCGTGCGTTGAAGAATTTTAGTTTGCTCTTTAACGTATTCTATTAAATTTTGAAATGTTGGAATTTTGTTATTTCGTTCTGACATTTCAAACGAGCGTGCGGTGTCCGAATCTAACTTTTTCAAAGCGATATATAACAGTATAAAATCTGTAGTATTTTCAAGTTTTAAATTGTAAAAGGATTGCGCAGCACTATTTAAATTATCGCTGAATGTCTCTAAGTTTGCTGCTGTCGCAATATTAATTTTCTTTAATTCGAAAATATTATCTAAGTACGATGTAGCTAACATTCTTTTGTCTTCATACTTGTCTATCAAAGATTGATATATGACATTATAGTTCTCGCCCGTAGGTATAATACCTGACACCACAGATTGCGCTTTGCCAGTCAGCTTTCCTATTAAATAATACAGCTTCTCAGCGTCTGTGAGAGCGTCGTTAATGTGTACAGCGGAATTAAAGCTTGCAATGAACATGGCCCACGTCCTTGGATCGCCATTGAACGTGGGGATTTCAATTGGTGGCAATTGGGGTCTCGTACGGGGTTGAAACTGCGGTTTTTGTGTAGTTGAACTATTGATGCGGTTTTTAACGCGAATTATTTGACAATATAGATCTTCGAGCGCATTCCAACTTTGATAACTAGGCACAAACCCATGGTTACAAGCCATTTTGCGCTCGTTTAGCTCATTCAACACTTGCATGAAATCTGTCCGAATTGAGTCTGCCGTCTCTGCGGCCACTAAAAAGGCGTCTATTGCTTGCGAATCAGTTACATTTAATGATGCTGTATATATGGTTTGCATACGCTCAAAGTAAGCGGCGTTGCGAGCTTCTAAAAGTTTCAATTTCATGTCGTCGCCAGACAGAGATTCGCCAATTTGCTGACGTTTCGACATATTAATGCGGAATGTAAATATATAGCGGAATAATATATAAGGTAATATATAAGAGGCGTATATAAAATATATTTCCTATTCTATCCCAATGTTTTTCAATTTTATTGAGATGACTTTCTAATATGTCACCTTTCTTCTTTCCTGGATGCGTTATTATAAATGGAAGACCTGGTGATGTTGATTTTGGTAATTTCTTCACACCTTCAGACATACTTACTGGTGTTATTTTATCATTTACATTTAATTCTAAACGAAGAGCATCAAGAGCTGAAGAATAACCGTGAAAATTTGTTCTTTTAACGGTTTTAGCACTAAATTTTAACACTCCTTCCCATATAGCGTCTGGGGTTAGGAATGACCTACGTTGTTCACGAAGTACTCTATCCGCTTCGTTCTTGAGACCATATTCAGAAATGGCACGGTAGGTTTTAAAGGACACTGAAGGTTTTTCAAGTTTGAAAGAAAAACCTTGACCATTAGGTAATAATTTTCCTCGGAGTATATCTTCCGGAATTTTTACATCCAAGGTTTGCCTCGGGTATTCAAATGAATCTATGTTCAAAGTTTTATACCTAGGGTTTGTTGAAGTCCATAACTTGGCCATCAGACCTGTTAAATATAACAATTGAAGGATTTTCAAAATTTGTCAAAAACGACCGTATATTTGCCGTGGGATCCCGGCGGAGTAGAATTGGATCCCCCTCTATCCTACTGAGGTTTCGTAGAAGGCGAATAAGGTAGACATGCACGTGCACTCCATCAGCACTCAGAGAAGGAAAACTCTGCATGTAATATAAACCCGGTACGGTATCTCCGTTAGACACGAGTCAGGTCCTACAACCGAACCAGCTCCACACGTATCGACTTGTCGTTCCTGTGGGACAGGCTGGTGAGGTCGAAAGAAAGGTGTAAGCGGTGGGAAAACCTGCACCTTTACAATTCAATTCCCAGGCAAATGCAGTATCAGTGGAGAGGACACTTCACCTATGCCTCACAACAGCATAGAAAGCAACACGGGGAATGGCAGTAACCAGTTATAAGTCCGCGCGAATAGGCGTAAGTGCGGGCGCTAGGGGTCATTCCTGACGGTGGGAGGGCCCATCGTAGGTCCACTGACCAGTCACCGCCCGCTTCAGCTGGGCAGCCCCCGGCCAATAGGGTACTGGTCCGCCTCAGCTCTGACTTGTTTCCTTAGGGTGTAGGAAACACTAGATAATATCTGGATAGTCGGTGCTGTAAATATAGACACCTGTGTTTAAGATGAAAAATTCAAAATATAAAAAGAAACACTTTTCCATGCGCTTAGGGACATGGAATGTTCGCACAATGAGAACTGGCCTCCCAGAGTCCTGCGGAGGCTCAGGTTGCGCACAAAATCTGCGCAAAACCTCCGTCATTGATGCTGAACTGACGAGACTAAACATCGGCGTCTCTGCTCTTCAAGAAACTAGGTTACCTGATACTGGTTCTATAAAAGAAAATAATTACACCTTTTTCTGGGTGGGCAAAGATAAGACTGCCAAACGTGAGCACGGTGTGGGTTTTGCTGTCCGTAACGACCTTTTAACGTCTATTGAAACACCTCGGGGAATATCGGAACGATTAATGATTATGCGCATCATCAGCAACTCCGGGTTTATTACCTTGATTTCCGCATACGCTCCAACATTGGACTCAAACCCAGAAGCTAAAGACCGTTTCTACGAACAGCTCACTGAAACCATGCGCTCGGTGCCTTCTAGTGACCACCTGTACATCCTGGGAGATTTTAACGCTAGAGTCGGTCAGGTTAACACCGCTTGGCAGGATTGCCTCGGTAACCATGGTATTGGTAAAATGAATGAAAATGGCCAGCGAGTACTTGAGTTTTGTTCTAGCTACCGACTGTGTGTTACCAACTCTTACTTCAAAGGCAAATCTATGCATAAAGTATCCTGGAGGCACCCGCGCTCTGGACATTGGCATCAGCTTGATCTGATATTAACCAGGAAACAAGGGCTTCCTTACGTTCACCACACCCGCTCCTTTCAAAGTGCTGACTGCGACACGGACCACTCTCTCGTAGTAGCGAGCATAGCTGTAACGCCTAAAAGAATTCACTCTTCAAGACCGGTTGGGAAGCATAAAGTTAATCTCTCTCAAATTCGTGTGAAGTCTAAGGTTGAGTCGTTCAGAAAGTTGGTACAATTACAATCGTCATCTTGGGACCACAATGTCTCGCTGCAGGAAGAGTGGAAACGTTTAAAGAAAACCTTAGTAGAAACGGCTATCGAAGCTTTCGGGCGTCATAACAACAAGTCGAAAGACTGGTTTGCACACAACATCGAACACCTCAAGCCTTTACTCGAATCGAAGCGCCTTGCTGCTTTCAACCACCGCATAAATCCAAATCCCAAAACACGTGAAGAGCTCAGAAAGGCCAAGTCGACACTACAGCGTAATACGCGTTTCTTTGCAAACAAATATTGGCTGGATTTGTGTCGGACCATTCAGCAGTGTGCGGATCTGGGTAATTTCAGCGGTGTCTTCTCTGACATAAAACAGGCTCTCGGTCCTGTTCCCAAAAAAGCTGCTTTACTGAAGGAAGTAGACGGCGCGGTCATTCATGACCGTAAACGTCAGTTACAAAGATGGGTTGAACACTACTCCAGTCTATATTCACAGCCAGTCGATATACAGCCAGAAGCTCTAGATTCCATTACTAAACTGGCCATCTGCTACGAATTAGATGAGGAACCCACAGCAGCAGAGCTCAATAATGCTATAAAGCAGGTTAAGTGCGGCAAATGTCCTGGTGGAGATAGCGTTTATCCAGAGACCCTCAAATTTGATTTCATTGCCCCTCTTCTGTATAATCTTCTATCTAAATGCTGGTCCGAGGGCGCGGTGCCTCAGGATATGCGAGATGCCAATATTGTTACCCTCTACAAAGGGAAAGGAGACCGTGGAGACTGTAACTCCTACCGTGGCATATCTCTCCTGAGTGTTGTCGGTAAGCTCATGGGTAGAGTAGTCCTTAATAGACTACAACTGCTTGCCGATCGCGTATACCCTGAGGCTCAATGCGGGTTCCGAGCTGGGCGGTCAACGATCGACATGATTTTTACACTCCGCCAAATTCAAGAGAAATGTAGAGAGCAACGTACTCCCCTTTACATCGCGTTTGTCGATCTTAACAAGGCCTTCGACACTGTGAGCAGGCAAGGGCTATATACTGCGCTCGAGATGATAGGCTGTCCGCCAAAGCTCCTTGGACTGATAAAATCATTTCATGATGAAATGAAAGGATCAGTTACTTTTGACGGTGCCTTTTCAGATCCGTTTACCATCCGTAGAGGCGTACGGCAGGGTTGCGTTTTGGCGCCTACCCTGTTCGGAATATTTTTCTCGTTGCTTCTTAGGGCTGCTTTTGGCGACGACCAACAAGGTATCCATCTGCACACGAGGACCGATGGCACTTTTTACAACACCTCTCTTTTAAGAGTAAAGCGTTACCGTGAAGATCTTTATGTGGACAGTCTTCTGTTTGCCGATGATGCTGCCTTTATTGCAACGTCTCCTCATGACCTTCAGTCTATAATGGATAAATTCTCCCATGCATGTGACCTGTTCTCTATGACCATAAACATTAAGAAAACCGTGATACTTGCCCAAGGGTGCATAGAGAAACCAGTAATAATGCTAAACGGTACGCCACTGAAGGTTGTAGACAACTTCTGTTACCTCGGATCAACCGTGACGAGCAATCTCTCACTTAATGTGGAAATCTACTATATAACTATATACTGAATAACTAAGCATAGTGTATAACTGTATACTGCATAACTATATACTGTATAACTAAGCATACTGTATAACAATATACTGTATAACTATATACTGTATAACTCAGAATATGCTGTATCACATGGGAGTAAAATGTTACTTGTCACATACTGTATCATCATCAGCAAACGAAAGAGTCATTTTCTATTTTTTTACTTAAATAACAATCCTGAATAAATATGCAATTTTACACTTTCAAACCGCGCTTTAAATAATAGAAAGTAACATGATGTAATTAAACACAAACTAATTATATTGTTAGATTTATATCAAATCGCCTTTCCTGTTTTGTATATAATAAAATTATAATAGTTTCATTTAAAAATGTAGGTACATAAAATGTGGTCTATTATAATTTGCAATAATAACTCAACATAGTCTGACATCTTTAGATACGGTTAGTTATTGCTATTTTAATGGGATTTTTTTATGGCTATAATAGTACTCTATCTTAATAACAAATATGAATTTGCAACAGGGTTTATTAAATACGACTTATATCATAAGGATGTAAGGGAATCGTATTGCTCTGAACATGCATATAAGATCAAGTAATTTAACTTTATATGTGTCCGGTGTATGGCAATAGGCTTTATTATTAATCATTAAGAAAAATGTAACATTATAATATCACATTTTTAAATTTATAAAAACGTAAGATCACGCCCGTAATACCCGAGAGGTAGGCAGAGGAATGTAGAACACTCCCACGTTTTACCAGTTACGTTTACGTTCCGCTATGGAATAGGTGGTGACTCTATGACCATGAACCGCGCACATATCCAGACTCCGAGTCACGACCAGAAAATCTAAATTAGAAAAATGTAGTAGTGACCGACCCCGGAATTAAACCCAGGACCTCCCGATCGGCAGTCGCACTTGGAACCAACACGACCAACGAGGTAGTTTTTTCTTAATTAAATTTTTAATGGTCACACAATCGTACGTACGAGTCTGAGGTTCCATTTAGCTCAGCTCCATTCCGCGCTAGTCGTTACACACTAATTGTAGTTTACTTTCTCCAGATATCACAATTCAAACGATTTACATTCTGGATTTAGTTGCTGGAATGTGCCTCGCTTAATAGCTAGATAGCTTTGCGTACAATATATTCTATACATATTCCTGCTAGCTGCATGACTATAAAGCGTCGTAAATATTGTAATTACAGGTAGAATTTCCTATCTTGCCGCTAGTTATTGGCCCAAAGGTCTTTGCCTTGCCTTAGCTTGCCCATGGACTGTCCTCAAATTACGCACTCTATGTTTCACTATTACACCAATGTATGATTTTATTTTATTGTACACATTATTTCTTACAATGATTTAATTATTATTACAGCATCGTGAACTAACTTATAAGTCTTACCAGTTCCTCGTAATGTTCTCCAAAGTGTGTGACGTGGGGAGCGAAGTAGGGACCTCACTCTTGCTAATGTACTAGGTAACCGGAATAACGAGGCAACCACCTCTGTAATTTGGTTGATTTATTTAATATTTTATTTGCAGATTCAATCACGCTACTAGAAACAATGTGGTCCAGTGTATACAAGGTTGCTGCGTTGATACTCCTCAGCGCCCTGAGCAAGGGGGAGCTACCAGAAGACGACTTCAGGATAATAAATAAACAAGGTATGATTTGCACATGTTATTTGTACAATAATTGTTATATATGTATATATAGTAGATATATATTTATACAAATATATAAATGTTATAAGAGAATGTTATCAGAATAATTTATAAATATATGTAGGTATTATACTTGTAAAGGGAACAAATTGAATAATTAATCAATATAGGTACATCGGAAAATACTGGGTTTACAAACAAAATTAACACAATCATTCTTAATACCGGGAAAGTCTAAGGAGTGATTTTTGGGAAATTGTAAACTCTTTTTAAATTACTTTTTTTTACTTTTTGTTATTTTTTAAATTGGAAATCTTAAAATAATGTATACGTCTTTATGTGTAAATATGTATATGTGTACTTAGATCTCGAAATGAAAAACAGATGCACCACACTCCACCTATAACTTAATTAATTGTAAGTGTATAAATACACCTTTAATCCAACCAAACCAAACCAAACAAAACCAATTAAAAACCAAATCTTGAACTACAATGTCAGCGAAAGAATAAAATTACGAGTGCGTTGATCCAAGTAGGTAGCGGCGTAAAGGCGTCCGTGCTTACAGAATCAGCGCTTTTACGGGTTTCCGGCAGCTTTAAAAAACTCAAACGAGCGGTGTGATCAAATAGCGTTCTCCCTGTTTTTTAATGCGGAAAACGAAATTATCGTGGGTCGTGTCGAATCAATTTCGTGATGATCGCAAGCAGAAACACTGCTTAGTGTTCCTTGACGAATTGGGTGTAGGAAAATGGATCATTATTATTCTCAACCGGAAACTGATTTGCGTATATTAAGAGAGAGTGTAAACGAAGCATGTCTGTCTGCTCTGTAAGAGTAGAGATATTTGTCACTCTCTGCGTATCCCGTAAGGTACTTGGCGTGATTGTATAATGTAATATATTTATTCGTTTTGATTAATATCGTATGTTTTAATAATGATGTGGTTATTGTTTTCGTTTAAGCTGGTTGTTTAAAGACTAATAAAATTGTTATACAACTTATCTATTGAACTAATTATATCTCTAACTACATATTATAATTCTCAAATCTGCCTGTTCTCAATTATTTTATGTAGTAACAGTTTTTTTTATATGAATGTTAATTAACTTATAATTTCTTATACAATATAAGAATTTGTGGCTTTATACAGAGCAACTATTGTTTAAGGTTAGATAGAGTTATTGATAATTATATGAGCTATCGTGTCATGATTATAATAAGTCTCGATGATATGATAACATTTTTTCAAATGAGTGCTGTATATCAGCAGTGTCTCTTGCACGATAACAATATTCTAAGGCGTAAAATATTCGTTGGATAATTGTTGTTTTTTCATTTAATATATGCGACATAGATTTGTCTATAATGTTCTCAATGATTTGTGATCTTCAACACTTGGTCAAAATTAGATCACGCATATCTCGTTGGGATATTACATGACGTGGATGCTGAAGAAAAATGAAAGCGATAAACAACGGTATAAAAATAACGTACCACAGTACGTATTTAATATGAATTGGTTGTATATTACACTAGCAATACGTGTACGAAGACAGTGATAAGTGAAGAAGATACACGTTTGGTCTGTAAGGGCTGTTTCAGACCAGCGTTTTTTCGGCGCATCAGCGCGTACAGGCGCTCTAAAGTGCCCTAAGGGTCGAGATACTTGGTACTGGGTAGTTTCCGTCTAAACAGTAGTTTCTCGATTTAATAATAATACACTGCAAGCCTAATAAGGCAGTGATAGCCTACTGGTTTGAAATTTATTTATTTATTTATTCGACCTCTCACTCCGGGAGACCGCGTTCAAATCCTAGCGCGCACCTCTTAAAAATGTGCGTGTTAATTTTAAATATTAATTGCTATAACGGTGAAGGAAAACATCGTGAGGAAACCGGCACATCTTGGAGTTCTAAAAAAAATTGTTCTCTAGGTATGTGAAGACTGACAACCCGCACTAGATCAGTGTGGCAGACTATGGCCTTAACCCTCACAGTCGGAGAGAAAAAAGGGTAAAAAAAACACTGCACACTGCAATTCCATTGGACTCTTGTTTAATGTATAGGAAAAGGTAATTGGAGCATCGTCGACTATGGTCAGTTCAAATACCAGGTGGCTTGTCGTTCAGGTTTCGCAGGAAGACCAGTTCGGTGACGTTTGCATGGCTGATTGGCGACAGACTCATTTGAGCCCATTAGATAGTGCCTAAACGCTTTCTTATCTGCCTCAGGCTTCAAATCTAGCGCATAAATTTTGCTGATAACTAGAACAGAATAAATTAGAGATTATCTGAAATATATAATTCCATTATAAATCGACTCTTTTAATACTCATTATTTTGATATCGATTCCTTCGGTATCGATACTTTCGATTGGATTGTTAATCGTCTGAGGACCATAAATATTTTATGACTTTATCAAGATATTCACAAGCTTTTTGGTTACTGACTCATTGGTAAATTAAGTCGTAAGAGATATGAATATTCGCAAGCAATTTTAAAATCTGCAAAAGTATTGCCTTGCAAGTTGATTCACGGAGTAGCTTAATTCAAAAATAATTTTATTTAAAAAAAATATTCATTATGAAATTTGAGCTTTTTGAAATTGAGAAGACATTTAAGTTGACCGCAGTTTATGGTGGAGTTATGAAATATATATCTTTAGTATAACAGATAATATTTCGATTTCCTGTTAAAGCTTTTAATATCCATACAAACGTAACATAAACAATCGATGTACTCACATAAAAAAAAAATACCGGCCGGATTAAGAACCTCCTCCTTTTTGAAGTCGGTTAAAAAAAAGAAAAAAAGTAACATCACGCCTGTAATCCCCGAAGAGGTAGGCAGAGAAATGTAGAACACTCCCACGTTTCACCAGTT
>DWDV01001148.1:0-13964 GCA_018245615.1 Mimoniades ocyalus
CAATGTAAACCATCAATATTCATTACCTATTAGCTCGTACTGCTTGTCGGGCTTTCTCTCCGCTATTAGCGGCCCGCCGCTGTCGCCCTGAGAACAATGGGAAGTATTTGAATATGAATTTGAAGTTGAAATAAACCCTAAAATTTCACGTGACTCGAATACTGGTGTGTGGCGCACTAAAACGTATCACGTTAAACACACGTTCAGCAATAGCGAAAATAATATTAATTTATTAATTATACATATAACAACGTAATAGACATGTTTAATTATATTAACAAATATAAGTTTTATTTTACTATTAACGTAATTTCACCGCGACTTCGCTGCAATCAGCGGAACTCATGAAGAAGGATTTCATAATGTCGGAAATTGGTCGGACCATCCTATAAAACGTACACGAGTTAAACCGCTACATATATAATCATATGTTTTATTTGCATTATGTAAATCTTTTATTCATACATTCGTTATATATTATGTACAATACCGTATACTACTTTTGTATTGGATGATATGATACCCAATAATAACTCTCACGATTATTCGACACAATAGTAGCATCAATAAAAGACAGTAGCAATACAGAGCACGTTAATTTCTAGTACCTACATATTATTATATTATGCACAAAACGGAGCGGAATTCCCCGAGGCGAAAATTACCTGTGCATTAATGTGTTTGTCTATTTAAATTTGTTTACTGTATTCTGAAAGTGACAAAAATGTTAGTATTTCCGTAACTGCAAAAGACAGGCTAGCTTATATAGTAAAAGACATACTCAGGTGCGAAGGTGCTTTGAAAGCAATATCCAAATTCTTGTTGTTAAGAGACATATGGAGTTTTAAGTATATTAAATTTTACTTTCGAGGTTTATCCGTCTAGTGAAATATATACGAACATTGATGTAATAAAAAAAACACAGACGAATTGAGTACCTCCTCCTCCTTTTTGAAGTTGGTTAAAATGTTTTTAGAGCTGTAAATGATCAGTATTCTGAAGGGAAACAATACAAATTCTATTAGAATTCGTTGTTAAATGAATGTGCATATTAAAAGCATTAAGGAAATTTATACTGAGCGTGTACTGTAGACACAACCAATTTTATTCACCTTTTCTAATTTTGCAAAGATTAGGCAGTTGCTTGCATAACATAAATCGTCTTGTTTCACTACAAGGGGAAGCTTTTCAAGCGTCACCCAAGGTCATGCAGGAACGACTATATGACTAAGCTATTGAATTTTCAAAAAACCGCCAGTATTCCTCGCATAATTTCTCTAACTGTAACTAAAATAACTGTATACGGATGAAATATGCTTCAATCATTATCCCTTGAATTCAATGCATGCCACCATTTAGAGTCATCATAAACTTCAGAATATTATCGAAATTTATTACTGGGTATTGTTGTAAATTTTGTTACCACCGACATTTTTACATTTAATTATCTTAATAAAACTTATTTCCATTAATCCCTGGCTAATAGCCAGTATGTTAAAAAAAATCAGTCCCAATAATATATCCCGACCCATTAGTTTTTAACAGTACATCCGCAACGTTCAGTAAAGTCGATTAGAAGACCTTTATTGACTATTTTATAGATGATTCTGCGCTTTAAACAATATGTACTAATTCAGTAATCTTATAATAACGGAAGTGAGTTCAATTATTTAAATATTTTGCATCACAGGCATAGCGCAAAGTGGACCAAACTCGCTTTTATTCTCTTGAAAAAAGAACACCGGCTAGGGTACAGAAATTGTACCGAAAGGTTATCCAAAAGGAATATTATCCAAAAGGAAGATTATTCAAAAGGAAGTTTGTCCAAAAGAATATTCAAAACGAAGAGATGTAACTACTTACATACAAATTGTATACATTTCCACAAGACGATTTAAAAAGGTTAAAAACAAAATTCAGTATTGTGCATGGAAACATCTCACCTGGCAAGAATCCTTCTGGCCAGTCTGCGGGTAGCCTGCGCACATCATGTTGTCAGTAATCATGGTGGCCGTATATTTGGTGTTTCGACATTCCTTGTTGCTCATTACAGGCACTTCCACATGTTGGAGTGTGCAGGACACTTTACCTTCTTCTGTGAGTGTACCCCAACCAGACGCCACGGCAATGGTTCCGACATATAAATTAGCTGTAAAAATGATGATTTTTGCATAAATTTGCGACGAAAAATCCACAGGTATTTCACCACAACTGTATATTATTTTTTAGTTTTGTCTCCATTCATCACAATGGTAACTAGTACTATCAACATTTGAAATGACATCGCATGCCTCATTGCAATAATTACATGATTCGATATACATATAATTCAATATAGTAAGAGAAATTAGACCATCCAACAATGTAATTGCCAAAGCTATTAAGCAATATAAAGCGTACATCTCGCAAGTCAAATTTGTACACGCATGGTAATAGAAAAACTACTAACCAAGATATTAAAAGACAACTAGATGAAATTAGGACTACGAATGCTCATACTCCGTATTTCATCCACAATTTCATTTATAAGACCGTCTTACAAATTGACCATACAGTTAATCATACTGTCAATATGACACGACTACAGAGATAAATCACTTTCTGCGTCGTTGTGTTAAATGAATTTCCACTTTTTACACAAATTTGTCATCGTTAGAAGCAATAAATCCTTAATAAAAGTCAAGAAAGTATGTACATTTTGAAAGAAAAACATTGCATTCGTTAACCTCATCATTACTAATCTAGTCATATATTTGAAATACCTACACTTTTTCCGGCGATAACAAATTGTTGCATGTTGAATTTCTATGCAACATTACTTGATAAAGACTAACTCCTCAAGCGGGATATATATTTATTTTAGAAACAACAATCTACGTGTCTCGATTACGCCATGAGCTATGACTAGAATTCAATCATTATTATTCGAAACAGTACAACAGCATCAACAATTTGGTTAAGTATATCCTCGTATCTATGCAATTCTATTGCATCTTGGTTTGTTGTATTTACAACACAAATAAAATGAACCACCTTGTTGTCTTTTGGCAAGCAGGTCTTACAGCGCGATATTATTGTAACAGCCGAACTTGTTTGTTTCATTGTACTTAGGCATAATACCATATACTTATTTAATAAGAGAGTGTGATGCGGAAACAAAAACTAGAATCTCTTAAATTTTTGTTACGAAAAAATTTATAATTAGATCATAATATCATAACAAATATGTAGAAATTGCTACTCTTAAAGATAAATAGCAAGAAATATAAGTGATTCGCAGAGACGTCTAATGCGATACTGTCCCTCAAATTCATAACCTTTAACATCATCATGATCACCAGCCTATCTTAGTCCACTTCTGGACATAGGCCTCTTCGAAAGAGCGCCATCGCGCCCTGTCCTCATCTGACGTAACATTAACGCTGAACATGTTAAAATAAAATCCTGACCTGAAAAATCATAATAAAATCATACTCACAACCATCTTTTGGCAAGCAAATAGGTCTGATGGCGACTGACATATGCACTGGTTCGTTGAGACGCAACAAGGCGATGTCATTGTCAAAGTTGGTGAGACTGAACTTGTTCGAGATGGCGCGAATCACGAAGCGGGTTTCCGGTCGAACCGTGGAGTTGCACCTGTTGTGCTCACCGAATGTCACCTTTATCATGAACCACATAAAGCTGAAAATAAAATGTTAAACTTTGATTACTATTTGTTGATGAGCAATTATCTTTATAGTATCCCAGATTCGAATCAACTTTATTTCTATCAATGTAATCAGTGGTTCTTTGTAACATTGTAATAATCACTAATGGACAGTGGAAATTGTTAAGTTTTACAAGAATGTCAAAACTGAGAAGTGTAAGGTAGTTCAAGTGAACCAGATTAATAAATTCATTTTATTGCTACTAAGCGAAAGTGACACACAAGTTGTGTGAAATTTTTAGTGGTCCGCCTACTTCAATGCTATTTAATTCTTAACTTAGTATTTACGCTTTCACATACATACATCAATACTACAACATTTTGCGCTGCACGTACACATTTCTTTACAAATTTGGGTACACTTTTTGTTGGCAATCCGAGTTTTATATCAACAACCTATGAAAATACTGCGCAGTATGTGTTTGGACGATCGTTTTTAGTAAAATCGAGTTGTCAAATTAAACAATCAACCCGAAAGCCACAAAAAACCAACCAAAAGGTAAACCTAACCACTAAAACGCTTAAAATGGACATTTGTCGAGGATATTGAACTCTTAAGTTTGAAACCGCTCTTGGGCCGGTTTAAAGGTGAACGGACTGATACCAGTGATCGGAATTCACAAATTCGGTATTAGGAACTTATTTTGGGCATGTTTTTCCATTCCCAGGCTATCGGACTCGTATATCAATAATTTAAAATTTCGTTTGCAATTTGGAACCATGTGCACTTAAATTTTTATCGCGACGAGGTATTAAAGTAATTAGGTTTTATTTTCTGATCACGATTGGGCTTTTCATTTGCATATAAGATACATCAACTTGTATGCTGTGATCAGTTCTGGAGTTTCTATAGATCTGAAGATGGTTTTTCAAGTCCGTTTATAAACAATGATGTTATCAGAGAGTAGCCATCATTTAGCAATTACCTTACATATATGTCGATAGTTTTAAATGTGTCGACATTTTTAGAACGAATTCTGCTTGTCAACGTAACATCACGCCCGCAGTTCTCAAAGAAGTAGGCAAAGGAGTGTAATGCACTCCCACGTTTTACCGGATGTGTTTGTTTCACACCATGGAACATAGGGTGATCCTATAGCAATACACCGGGCACAAATCTAGGGCACGCTGAACAACTGCTACGAGTAGAAGTTTCAAATACAAAATCTAAGTTAGAATAACCAGTAGTACCGGACCCGTGAATCGAACCCAGGACCACTCGATCAGTAGTCGCGGATTCAGCCATTCGAGCATCGAGGCAGTCAAATTAAAACATTTATTCGGTTTTTAAATTTCACCTTTATATATTTAAAAGCAGTTCAATATATCTCGAAATATTCACGTGTGAAATGAGCAAATAAGGATGAGTGGAAGCTATACCTAGAGCTGGTCGTGAGTCAACATCCTCTCAAGCACTTCGCAAATATACAGAAGCTCTTACTAATGTGTTCACGCATCACGCTTATCTGAATAAATTATAAAATTACCATCACAAAATGCAAATGTTTGTAATGGCTAGTACCTATATCACACCTGTTATGTCAATAATTAGTTAATTATTCATATAATAATATCTGTATTAAAAATTTTAATAGCCTCTTCTAAAGAACGGCATTTCAGATGTGGTCATTATTAAATCTATAAAAACTTTACGACTGCGACAGACATACTTTACCAATTTGACCCGTATTTCCTGATAAATTCTATAAATATATGTAGGAAAAACGTTACAGATATGTACTTATATATTCTCGCAAAATATGTATAATGGAGGCTATAATTTATGAAAAAGAAATGACAATCATTTTCAAAACAAAAAAATGATTGTTCATTATTTTTGCACAAACGTAACTGTTATTAAGGTACGATTTATTCAAAAATGGAACGCAAATTGACGTCGATTCATTAAAACAAAATTCACGTTCTGCATTCAAATCTGTACAACGGTGTCAGCATTTTTTGTTAAAGAATAAGTAAAAGTACGGATAAAGGCGCGTCAATCGTCATGAATTATTTCGAATTACCGTACTTCGAAAAGAAATCGAACCGACAATTTTAAGTAACCGTTGGCGCTTCCAAAAATGAGGACGCCATTTTCGTATAATTACCTAATTATAATATAGGTACTGTACATGTCCCTAATAATACTATGAACATATTGAGTAACTTTAACGCTTTCGTATACAATTTTAGCCGTACATAATACAAATGTAAAATCCATACTTTTAATTATCTTACGTTAAAAACAACAAAAATGTTATACCTATATGAGAAAAAAAAACTAAAAATTTGAATTTTTTATAAGTATTTTTTTCGATTTTAAGTTGACTAGTTGTTACTTGGGGCTTTGTTCGCTCTATCGTACGATATGTTACCGCTGCAATAAATATGTTATTTCTTGATACCAATAATGTTTTACACTCACACCAAATTTATTTATACGTGGTGGGCTAAACGGGCCGACAAAACTATGGTTATCTACTATGTTTTAGGCCTGTACCATAAGAAAGGCATAGCAATTATTCCTACTCCTACTATTTCCGCTAAATATTTCATGTACATATTTTGTCCTCATTTATTGCTATGATTTTCTTCCAATTATTATACCTACATATGTTATTATATATAATAATTATTATAGGCGTTATATATTTTTTATTTTCTTCCAATTTATTCACGTATCATGCAGAATCTTATTATCAAAAACTAAAGAATTGAATTCTAAATACGGTTTCAACAAAATTTTCCGATACAGTTTAAACAATTTATTATTATTTTACTTGTTAGTAATAATAATGCCTGTAATCCCCGAAGAGACATGCAGAGGAGTACTTACATTACACTCCCACGTTTCAGCAGTTACGTTTACGTCCCACTATGGAATAGGCGGTGAGCCTATTGCCATACACCGGGCACATTTCCAGACTCCGAGCCACTTCTAGAAAATCTAAATTAGAAAAATCTAGTAGTGCCCGTCCCGCTATTTAAACCCAGGACCTCCCGGCAATCACGCTTGCAACAAACACGACCAACGAGGCAGTCAACAATAAAACAAGATTTTTATAAATAATATCCTGCCAAGATACTCGTATTTCGCATACTACATAGCTAATGGGAGTCAAGTCTCCAAATCCGGTGAGCGTATGTGAAAACACTAATGTATGTAGAAAAAGCACGTTATGTATATAACGATAGAGATTTATACTCCGCACTTGGCAAATAAAACTAAACATTATTATTATTAGAACCTCACCCTTTAACACAATGAGCCGCTGTGAGCACATATCGATCGTTGATCAACATCCCGCCACAGTAAAACCTCTTGAAGTATATCAACTTGGCCATCCACGGAAACTCGTCAATATTCGCCTCATGTCCCCCCACAATTCTGGTCTCTTCGTTCCTCTCACCGCATTCTGAAATATAAAAATGTACTACTCAATAAACTTAGAAGGGCGTATATGTCAAAAGGATTTGTAAAGGACGCGCAAGGACAAATTTAATTAATTACGACGAACAAACGAAAAAGAATAAATATGTTTTCGCAAGAAACGACCTTGTGACTATGTTTGTTATGAAAATATTTTTGATTATCAAACCTTCCTAAGTAACTCTAGCGACTTGTACGAAAAACAAAACCAAAACTAGAATACACATCAAAACAGGAAAATTTGAAACCCAAAATTATATTTGTTTATTTCAAATTAATTGGAGCTTGAGCAGATTACTTAATCGGTTTTACACAGACAGTGCTATGTTAACCAAATGGCTGTAACTTCATATATGGGTACATAAAAATAAATTATTTTATATATAAATAATTCTTTCTTTAATCCAGACATAGAATAAACACTTTTGTTTATCAGACAATCATTTCAGAATCGACCACAGGCACAACTGTCAGGTTCGTTTACCATAAAAACAATGAGCGAATCAAACACACAAAATGAGTTACTTATTGAAAACCAACGTTTTGTTACCTTAATTATTGAAAATGTAATGGTAACATTCGCCACATCCCACCAAACAAAAACGCCTTACAAATGTCCAAACGCAAGCAAAACATGCGTGTTGACACATCATTACCTTTAGATTTTTTCATTTTACAATATTTCGAATCATTAATTATTTATCGATTAATTTTATTAATTAATATAAGATACCAATCACTACTAATAATCAAAATCCTTTTAAACTTAATTGTAATTAATATAATATAGTGTTCGTAACTGCGTTCACTAATAGCGTTAATGATTTATTACTGATTTTTACACTTAAGTACTGGCTACCTCACGGGTAGAGTGTATGTAAGGAAAAGTTACATTAAATTTCACTTCACTTTCCTATTTCTGAATAGGATTGTGCTTATGTACTTACTTTCAAGTACGTATCCTGATATGAGAATTTTGACAGTCGCGTGTAACATTTGCAGTTACGGTGATACGATTCAAAAGAAAACATTGTTACATATTCTTTAATCAGCATTTTCATACTTATACGTAACTTATTTCTATGGAAGAAGATGACGAGAGTTACGTAAATTAACTTCACGCGTGAAAGCCCGAAGTGGTAGGCAGAGAAAAATAGTACACTCCCTAGTTTCAGCAGTTACGTTTACGTCCAGGTCCCACTGTGTAATAGGGGCTAGCCTATTGCCATGCAATGGGACAAATTCAGACTGCGAGCCACTACTAACAATTTTAAGTTAAAAAAAACCAATAGTACCCGACCAGGGAACGGAACCCAGAACCTCTCGATCAGTACTCCTGCTTACAACTACTCGACCAACGATGTAGTTAAGTTAACAAGATTTCCAGTTTTAATTTCGATTCAATTCAATCTATTTAGGTTCCATAATGAAAGCAAATATACCGTGCGCGATAACGGGAGATCCGTGTGAGGACTTAACAGCGGCGTGTTCGTACAGTGCGCCAAAAAAAACTACTATCAAATCATTAATAGGCTACGAAATTATTGGTAACGGTTTAGATTGAAAATGGACGACGGTTGCCTCGCTGGTTGAATGGTTGGTTGCCAGGGCGACTGCCGGTCGGGAGGTCCTTGTTTCGAATCGCAGGTCAAGTACTATTGTGTTTTTCTAGTTTAAATTTTGTATATAAAATTTCTAATAGTGGCTCGGAGTCTGGATTTGTGCCCGGCATATGGCCGTAAACCCACCCCCAATTACATGACGGAATATTAACATAAATGGTAACACATGGAAGTGTACAACACTCATCTGCCTACCTCTCCGGGGATTACAGGCGTGATGGTATAATATTTAATTGCCAGGACTACATATATAGCACTTCAGTCTCAAGTTATGACGCACGAGTTGTAAATCTACTAAGGTACTTACTACAAGTACACGAAGCTTTCGGCTGGTTCATCTCGAGAAGTGGAGGTCTGTTACCCCAAACTCCCCCGAAGAAGTTTTTTGTGAACACCCCCCGACCATTTCGCGTCTGCTCACCCTGTACATCAATTAAATAAATTAAATTAATGTAATCATTTATTTTGTAGATATTATTAAGATTTGTTATTATAATATATGTAATTATTTTTTCAATATGTATATTGCGATTTGTTATTTAACTATAATATATGTAACTATAATTACGCATACATTATTAATTAATTAAAAATCAGAATTCCATACCTAATTGTGAATTTTTAAGGCGAAAGTTATGTTTAAAAACAAACTTATTTTTAATGATCTTGTAATTTTAAGCTTTTAAAAATATGTAATAATTGCACTTAAAGGACTATTACAATTTTTTCCTGTTTATTTTTCTACACCCATAATTTAAAGACGATTTAAAAGAAATCAATGACAAGTATAAAAAGTATTTCGATAGTTACATAGAGCACAAGTTATTTTAAAAATAATTTCAATATATTATCGAATGCGATAAAAAAAACCAAATCCATAAATAAACGAACCTCGGAAATGGTGAAACATATCGCCACAAGCACTAATACGGCAAAGCACTTGCACATGCTGTCTTTTGTTGTTTAGTTAAAAGTGAAAGATCGCGTATAAGGATTCGATTTTCAAAATTTCGCGCACGATTTGTGCATCGTATTCAACTTCGAAGTCGTCGCGCGCGTTCACAAATGGGCTCGAACTGAGATGCGTTAGCCGGCCGCCATGTTTGAATGGCCAACGTACGTGATTTGGCTCGACAATGCATACCCCACTAGTTAAAAACATCTTTCACGATTTCTTTGACGAAAAAATAGCAAGCGCCAAATTCGTAGATGTCACTCGTAAACCAAACTAAACCTGTTCTCGTATTAATTCACGAACGGAATGGCAGTAGCCAATTTATGAAACAAAAATATTAGATCGTTATAAACATGACATCTATTGGCTTTTTATTCTTTTAGACATGTTGTTTAAGAATAAAAGATATATATTTAGACATGTATGCATATATATATTTAGATATGAAATTAGACATGTTGTCTGATATGTGTATCATCGTTTTTCAAAATTTTCTATCAATCCCGTTAATGTGAGACGAATCCATGCCTCGCAATGAGACATAAAACGCTTACAGTAAAATATTAGTAATATCTAGAGCTCTTATGTATCTTATTTTGTAACTTAATTGACATCGATAGGGGTCACTAAATAGACTATTAAAATTGTAGGATCACTATGCTTGTGCGACCTAATAGTATTATTTCTCCAACGTTGTTGGAATAATTTTATATGAAATAGTAGTATTAACCTAGATCATATATAAAAAAATTGCAAACTATGGCTAGCTTTGTCTTGTATTCATGTATATGAAAAATTTATAGTCATATTCGTCATTCTTCTACTCAAGAGAAAGGGAAAGGAAGAGGAATGGAGGGAAGGTCATCCTCGTAAGGAAAATCACAGACCGGAAAATTCTCTTTATTGTCATGTATGATCCAAGTGGTTTTTCAGTTCAATACCACCAGAAGCACGTGTCCATTGATAATATAACATGACAAAGGGGCTTATGAAAGAGTTCTCCAGGTCGTCTTCAGAGAGTAGCGTGGTAACGCAATACGTTACACCTCGAAACCTTATCCCAGAGGCCGTGATCTAATATCGATAGCCATTTCGACTATCAAATTAAACTCACCCCTTCAATAATAACCAAAAGTTTGTCAGTAAACTGTAAAAAAATAATAATAATAAAAAATATCAAAAAATAAAATACAGTATCTAGAATTATGTAAATATAATGCTAGTTTAATTTTTGTACTCATATTTTTTTTTAATTACTGCAATTAAACTTCCTTTGTAATTTTAAAACTAAATGAGTAGGCGTATACCAATAGCGCCACTCATTTAGTTTCATCTACGGTCTTTCTTAAAAAAAAAAACTGTTGTCAATACAACTGATAGTCGAATAAGAAGGAATGAATTTTGATTTTTTTTTAATTTGATAAATGCTAGGTACTGCGTCTCAAATATTTATAGAGAAATTGATGATGTTACCCATCATTCAGAATTTGAATAATACTGTACTGAATAATATTAGATTTAAACGTACAATTACTAAATGCAAATATTTGAATATATGAAACATACATTTTTAATTTCTATAAACGTTGTAAATTACGTTAGTTCGTAAACGTATTTTATCTCGGATTTGGAAATAAGCATATTGTATGTCGTGCAAGAACATCCTTTTAACGCGTCACGACCCTGACTAGCGAAAGTTTCGCTTTCCACTGCGGTCAAATATCTTTAGCTCAGTATACTGCATATAATTACGGTATCGTAAAGATTTTTCCTTATGTATGCAATTAAGTTATATCTTATTAATATTATTACATGCACATCGTGCCGATACATTTTCGCCGTTGTACAAACAAGTGCAAAATCTGGTTATGTGTAATCTAATATAAATTTCTGTCAATTATTATTTTTGCAATATCCTCTCAGAATCTGAAGCATTAAGACCATTGTCTGAAACTCTGCCCAAGTGCATGTTGACAGAGTTTACATGCTGTGGAAAACATTATGTCAAAATTATTATTAATATTTTACCATCAGGCCAGGTTCCTTACGAGATAGGCAGAGGGAACAGAACGTTAACTATCTGTACTCTCACAGACCTGGCGTTCTTCTTCCACATTCGTCATTTTGTTAATGAATAATCTATGGTAAAAAAACCAGTGAGTAATTCAAAAAACTTTATTCGGATTATTAATTAATAAAAAAATATTTACATTCACACATTACTTATTTAACAAGCAAAAAAAAAGGATCAGAAATAAAATGTAATTAATATGTTAATGATAACAAGAATGAAAAGTTTCATTAATAAATTAGTCTACATTATAAATTAAAAAGTAACTGTAAATTAATTAATGATAACACAACGATTTAAATAGAAAACGATTAAATCGTAAAAACTTAAAACGATAAACGGGAAGAAGCTAACACATAAATTAATTAACACATTAATGATTACACAATAAAAAAAATTTCATCGTGACAAAGATCACAGGTACAGCCTAAAGAGCGTTGATTTTATACAAACGTCGTGTACTTCTCATAATTATAATTATTAAGAATTATTACGACCCTACAAAATATCGTATACCTAACTTACAGTAATTAGGTAAATGGACTCTTGTCACCTGTTTAAACCACTATAATTTTAAAAAAAGCAAGAAAAAAGAAAAGAATTCGTAAACAAGAACAAAATAATTTATCGAGTTTAAAAATTTTTAAGCATTTTAAAAAAGATGCAAGCATTACAAAATTTAAAGAATATTTAAATTAGATAAAAAAATTAAGCTTTTAAACAATTAAAATGAGTGCAGTTAATGAAGTAATTGAAGCACATATATACGAGTAAAACAATAATTACACGCTGTAATTAGGCTTTATATATACAATTAATTTGATATTTACATTATTACGTTGAACACTTAGGCAGTTGTTACATTGACTTATTCTATTGGTAATCTGCACCACCGGCCTGACCGTAACTGACTAAAATATACAAAACTACCGTAACTATTAATAAACAAAACAAAAGAAATACGCCTACACGTCGTAAAATTAAACGTAACTTTGTTACCACCAAGGCTTTACACTTACTTTTTACTTATTTTAAATTGTAACGCTTATAATTATATATAAAACATTGCTCCGCGGAATAATATCGTTAAAAACTACGGCATCAACATGGCGATTGTTATCATCAAAAACAATGAATGCGGTTTAGAATGAATTTATAAATCTATCAAAATATAACTTTATACTAGGTTTGTAATAACATGAGCAGCTACTCTAACCTATAAATGGATATAAAAACAGCGTAACATCACTCCTGTAATTCTCAAGGACGTAGGCAGAAGAGTGTGATATACTCCCCAGTTTCACTAGTTACCATCACATGTTATATAGTAATGTTGTAAAAAGCATAGATAAATGTGCAAGAATAGAGATATTTGGCACTGTTTGCTCTGCCTACCCCGCAAGGGACCTCGCGTGAAGGTATGTATGTATGTGTGTAAAAAGCATATTTATACGTATTACATGGGATATTATTATTTTTACAACATATATAAGCAATAGTTATAGAACTTATTACGAAGTATAACATTGTATTGGAGGTTATTAATTGTAGCAAGCCCAGGGCGTTTCTAATCGCACTTCGATATACTTTTATTTACAACTTATATTATAGTTTCTTTGCGATTTCGGCGTATAATTATATAGTAACATATCTAGTTTTAAATGGATAAAACCATATACATATTATATAATATTATGTACAATTAGTTGCCACATAAACAGCTGTCTCTGAGGTTCGCCTTTAACCAGGGAAGATATCTGGTGATACGCGTATACACGCCGGGATAACCTGGTTTGCCGCAACCTACTCCCCAGGACACGATACCTGAAACAACATATTTTATTAACTATTAATGGAGCATGTGGTCTATCCAGTTATAAATTAATACCTCGGGACTTCTCTGCGCTTAGCTATCCGATCCCAAACTAGCAGGACAGACAGTTCATAAACTACACATATACATATATATTAATGGCAACAGGCTCACCACCTATTCCACAGTGGGAGGTACACAACTACAAGAATTTCTAACTTTACTCAAATTTTACTACTGCGTTATTTCAATATTAATAAATCCGATGGCTTAGCAAAACATAGCAAGCACCACGCCTGTATTTCCGTGAAGGGTTAGGCCGAGGCGTGTAACACACTCCCACGATTCACTAATTATGTCGTAC
>DWDV01001149.1:0-13959 GCA_018245615.1 Mimoniades ocyalus
GGGTTCGATTCCCACCCAGAATAAATATTTGTGTGATGAGCACAAGTATTTGTTCTGTGTCTGGGTGTAAAAAAAAAATCTATTTAAGTATGTATTTATATGTATACACATATATGTATGTAATTTATCAGCCATCTGGTTACCATACTACAAGCTCTGTTGATGCTTACTTTGGGATCAGATGGTCGTGTGTGGAGATGTCCCAAGATATTATTATTATTATATATTATTATTAGTATGGATTTAGAACTTTAATTGTAGGTGGATTTTTCTTTGCCAAGGATAATTTTTAATGTACCATTACTGAGCGCTAGTTACTACTCGAAGTGAGGAAACCTAATTCCTAATACAAAGTTTCATACCTTGTAAAAAATTGTAAATCGCCCTGAACGAATTAACGGAGCAAGGGCTTAATCAATGCTATCTAATTATAACAATTGGAGCTAACGGGTTAACGTACCCTCATTACAGTTTAGTTCTAGCGGTTACCGAGTAAGTTAGTACCTACAGCGGGTAACTTGCTTAAAATTACACATCACTTTGTCTTACAACCGTGACATGGTATTGCATGCATTGCAAAATGATTTTAAATCAGAAAATTCGCCCATGCTTACCGCTGTAAGAAATATATTGTTTACATTAAATTTAATCAGCGTAAAATCTTCGTATCGGGCCGGAGTAAAAATAGCTTACCCGATTCCATGCTGGGATACTGTTAGTTAAACTACCGATTCGAAACATATATTTACCCGAGTGTACTATATTACGTCTGAATGATTGCCGTTTTTAATCGCGATATATAGAGAATTGGTCATACGATTACATAAAAGTATGAGGAAGAGTAAGACAAAATCTTCTGGAAAAAGCATAGCATGGGATATCCCATACTATGCTTTGTCGAAAATATATGCTGTACCTTCTGTGCCTCCAACATTTACCATTCATTAGGATGTATCAGCAAACCACTTGAGGACAGCCAGCCATTTCGATGTATCCAAAGCACTAACAATTTCCAAGATGCATTTTCACATCTTCCGAAATCTTTTGAGAACATTTGCATGAGAAGACGTAAATATGAAACAACAATATTGATGGAAAATATTATCACTAAGTAATAATTAAAACCACCTTTACCTATTCATATGTAATGATATCCGCACATGCATATGCATCGTGTCATTCTGTATTGTGGAAATCACTTTGGAAGTTTTTAAAATCAATATAACATACATTAAAGGTATGGCATAAATGACAACTGCCATCCATATCATGCCATTACGTAAACAGAATTCAACAATGTAATAACAACAATGAAGATGACCATGGATACAGTATAAGGCCACTACTGCGGTGTGGAATTCCGATATAAATCGGCATATGATTAATTCGGAATCGCAACACTGTTGGCTCCGAGAGAACTTCAATATCCGCCGTGAGTTTGTGATATAAGGCTAGTAGTAGACATGCAGCTGGAGAAAAAATATTTAAAACCAGTACGTTATTCTCAGTAAACATCAAACATGGTGTTCAATAGGTTAGGCAGAGGCGTACAGCACATTCCCACGTTTTATCAACTACGTTTAAATCTGAGTATGGAAGAGGGCGTGGCCCATAGGCAAACACCGAGCACAAATCGAAACACTGAGCCAATACTAGAAATATTAAGCAGAAATGTAAATTAGAGTAATCCAGTGGAATCCGACCCGGGATTTGAACCTAGGATCTTTCGATCATCTGTCGCGCTTACCACCAATCGACTAACGAGGCGGTCCATTTGACATAAACTAACATAAATAATGCTTTACAGACCATGTACAAATGTTTCCCTTTAAAATCTAAATTGAAACATCTCATAAATATACAATATTTATATTAGGTTTTGATCATGTCGCTACGAAAGATTCGTTTATAAACATTTCGGATTCTCCAACGAGTTTAACAAATCCGATCAACATTAGCAACGTTATTATAGTACATTCTTATTTGCGAGTCGTTATTTTTTATTCATGTACATGTTTGTCTCGACAAATTACCAAAAAAACATTGCTTTATTTTCCATAAAGCCGTTTAGAGGACAAAAAAGGGAACGTGAAAGTATTTAACGAAAACATTGGAACAGGATAGGTAGATACTTCTGTTTGCCTTTTCATGGACGATTTACTTTTGTAAATGTTCAGCTATTACAATAATTATACATAACCTTTACATGTTTACTCATCATAAAATAAGAAGTACTAAAATACTAATACAATTCGATTTGTTATTGTATTATTAAAAATGTTAGACGATTAAATGCATTTAAATCACATGCACTTAATCGTTATTCTGTTCTTGGCCTTAATATCGTTCTGACGTTTAATATAAATATGGCATTTTACTCACTAGTTTCCAATATTAGCAGTATTTGAATATTGAGTGAAGATTCACATTTGCAAAGAGATTTTGTATTTCATTGAATATTGAGTGCAGTTCAAATTTAACGGCGTCTATCTGGTTTGCTTTGCCATTCATATTTTATCGTACGCTTGGTATTCAACTTAACCTATTTCCATACAAATCGAGGCAATAAAGTAATTTTAATGCGTTCCGAATACATAACAAAACATCTCGTGGCTATTAGTACATTAATACGAGATTTAAATTTTATATTAATTATAAGAAGTTAATGTAACCTTGCGTACGTCATTTTATAGCACACAAGATAATTAATATTTAATAATTTATTATAAGCACATATAATGTCTGTAAACTTATACAATGAAACAATCTTAACGTAACTTCACGCCTGCAATCCCCGAAGAGGTAGGCAGAGGAATGTAGAACACTCCCACGTTTCACCAGTTACTTTTAAGTCCCACGATGGAATAGGCGTGGTGGTGAATACAATCTTATATCTCCTTATCTTAAATATTTCACAGTTGAACTCCCTTCATCTGAATTATGGACATCATGAACACAGATGCAAGAAAATAAATAAACATAAAGACCGTGATCTACTGGTTGAATTAATCTATCGGGTGTCACCCCCGGTGTCACTCCAGGTATCACTCCTGCCGGTACCAAAACCGGAACCGTACGGTATACTAACAGAGAGATCTTTATGCCAAATCGAGCAAATTGAATCTTAACCAATTGTAAGTGCTGTAGTTGACACAATTACATGGAGACTTCTATGCAAAAAATTAAATTAATGGAAACTTAGGTGTAATTTTCAATTTACAGTTTTAGATAGGACGAACGTCTCAAATTTTGATATATACTGTACTTCATAAGTACTGTCATATTGAACAAAATTCACGCTGTTGAAGTACGTTCTGAAAATAATAAAACACCAGCGTTTTAGTAGAAAAGCAATCTTGGTGAAATGCTCATATAGCTCAGTTAGTTACCACGACAGTCTCGTATACGACGCTCCGTCTTATGTTTCGAAGGAAAGTTACGTTTTCATCACTAAGATTTCACGACAACTTCGCATCATTACAGTTAATTTTAAAATTCTGCTGAATATTGAAATTATTTCTTTTAATTTCAATATTCAGTAGAATTGTATCTTCATCGCTTAGTTTTATAGACACCTAAATTTATTTATTTATATATTTGCACTGTATAATGAATATTTTTATGTGTTCATAGTAATACTATATGGTATTTAAATTCTTCAACGAAATGTTGTTTTGTCAAATATCTGTTTCCTTAAATGCGACTGCCGAACAGGCGGTCCTGGGTTCAAATCCCGGGTCGAGCACTATTAGATTTTTCTAATTTAGATTTATTAAAAGTGGCTCAGATGTGTGCCCGATGTATAGCAATAGGCTCACCACCTATTCCATAGTGGGACGTAAACGTAACTGGTGAAACGTGGGAATATTCTACATTCCTCTGCCTACCTCTTCGGGGATAACAGGCGTGATGTTACGTAACTGTTGTATAACAGTTGCAATAATAACAACAAAAATACGTCATTAACACTTTAGAGGTGTAATGTTGCGTTGTAAAAAAATCCTCCTTAAACGGTGCCAACACAAACGTGTGAATAATATAGATGCGGGAGGGATCTCGCGCTTCACCACATTTGCACCAAACGCCTGATACCTACACACCTAACTACACTTCACGCAAGAGAAAATACCGTCCCATCTACAGCATCCATAGTATTAGTCAATATTTACGTTATGACTTTTCAATCCAATTTTTTGTCAACTGTAGTTACAAACTGTAGTGGTGTTACAAAATGAATCTAACTTTATATTGCCCTTTGTAGGCGCAAAGATATAATAGGTTTAAAGAAATATATATGAAATATTTTACATCTATAAAAATATACTTTTATCTCAAATTTTATTAATGGTGAAAAATTATTAACTTAATCAATGTACACTTTAGCGAAGTGAAATCCAGTGTATTATAATATAAATTGAACTTGCTGTGTATTAATTAAAAGTTTCTAATGAATTGTATAGTCGTATATTTTGGTAGAGTTCTACAGCACTCGGTAATATACTACAGGTTTAATGAAAATGTCCTACGGTTTCCTACTGGCCTCGATTATCGCCCTAAAAATGTCTAAATATCTCATTAACCTTTTAAATGCACAATTTCTGAAATACGACAACTCTCATTTAACGTAGCAACCTAACATCACGCCTACAATCCCTTAAGAGATAGGCAAAAGAGTATATTATACTCCGACATTTCATCGGCTACGTTTACATCCTACTATCGAACAGAGGGTGAGCCTATTGGCATACATTGGGCACATATCCAGATTCCGAGCCTCTACTAGAAATTTTACCATTAAATACACAAATTGTTCTACTCACAATTTCTTCACGTTACGTATATGTGTTTTAATA
Organism: Mimoniades ocyalus; assembly: GCA_018245615.1. NCBI lineage: Eukaryota > Metazoa > Arthropoda > Insecta > Lepidoptera > Hesperiidae > Mimoniades > Mimoniades ocyalus. The sequence continues at coordinate 4,854 of DWDV01001149.1, forward strand.
CCTAAACAGAAAACGAATTACCAATAAATTCTATATAGAAAATAAACAAACCAAATTAATCAAAATGTACTAAGGCGGCATCATCATCTGTTCAAGAAATGTAGAACTAAACTGTCTTTAAAACATATGGGTATCTCCTTAACTATAAAACAATAGTGACAAATTGTATCTCAGTATTAGAAATAAATAACAAATAATCCCAAAATACCGAGTTTGACTACAGATGTATTTCCAAGAGTAGGTTTTGAAGAGATTTGACAGTTTTTCAAAAAGTCAAACAATTCGGTGAATTATTAACAAGAGACAAACTTTGGCAACGAGCGGGTAAGCTCGTTAAAGATTAACGGGGATATGCGCCACCTGATAACTTTATTGCGTTTGTTTGGTTTGAGACACTTACTTGACCAATTAAATACGTCCTCCTCCAATTTACTGACAGGTAATAATAATGGTAGGCAGCAACAAACATGTAATCCCCGTAGAAGAAGGTGTAGTACAAACCAACTCTTCATCAGTTACGTTATAAGTCCCACTGCTGCTACTAGAAATATTATTTCCATTTACCCATCTGGGGATCGGGTCAGTCGCTTTTGCGACCACTGACCATTGAAGGAATCTTTATAATAGTAATTTTTATAATATTAGTAATGATTAATATCAGTGGTATATTGTTGCAATATCTTTAGTAGTCGCTTTCTATTTGTTTATAACATGTTAAGATACTTTTATAGTTGCTATATATATTTTCGACTTTTTGGACTGCACTTATGCATTAAACGATGTAAGTATTCAAAATCATTATTAATATAACAAAATACTCTCAGGGAAGGCCAATGTCCAGCGGTGTACTGAAATTGGCTGATGATGATGTTAATGAACAAAATAATACCAAATAAAACCAATAAAGAAAATAATACCAATAATTACGTTGACTCTTTTAAAAAATCTGTTTATTCTGCAGGTCAATTGTCTGGCTGTCTTGGCACTTCCTGCTGTATTCTTGCCTTATGTATAACGCAGATAGTTTAAGAGGGTTTTTTTTTAAAAGCAACCTAGACTAAATTCATCAATAAAGATATTTCTCAAAACGTGGCGATCTGGTAAACACTAGATTGTCGTTTGAGGTGAGCGCAATAACTTTCCAATTTTTTAACATTTACAATTTTCATAGGGGCATGCATTTTTTTTAGATGGTCTCAAAATCTTAGCTTTGTAAGTATTTGAAAATATACATATCTTTTTATAAAAGATCACAAATGTTCTTATAAAAAAATACCAAGATTTTTTGTTTAACACATTATATCAGAGTATGATAAAACATGAACATTTATACTGTGTGTCTCAAATTATACAACATTGCATATATATCTGTTATACCATCATACTGAACCGAAAACATATCAATATCCCATTTGGATTACGATCACAAGAGTATAATCCCATAATCCAAAATGTCATCGGACGCCGAACGGCCGTATCTACCAAACGTACCAATGTGGTTTCAAAATCAATGATTCACTGAGGACGTTTGTTATTGCTGTATTTATATAGATTTTATCATATGTAGAGTTGACCCATATTTTGTACATGCTATCAACTGTAATATGAAGTGACGTCATACTTCAGTTATGAAACCCACTGATGCTAAGCAAGATATAACTGTATAAGAAATGTGTTATATATTTCTAAAACGTTTCTTACCGGTTCAGTTTTTAAAATAAGCACCATTTTGAAAACTCTCATGCTCGTAACTAACAATAACTGAGAAGTAAAGAAATAAAGTAAAGTTGTGTTATCCGTCTTATGAATGCTTAGCATAATTGGGAAAACATTTAACAAATGTTTAGCTGAATTATTTTAACAATGGCAAATGGCACTGTAATCTTGACTACTCGATGAAGATAATACGCCTACTTAATTCCAAGCAAGTAATGTCACGTGCAAACGAAGCACAAACTTCGAACGTCTACTAAGGCGTACCCATTGGGCCATAACAATATCTCAAGACGGAAAATATAACCTTAAAGGGTTGTTTTCTTAGATAATGAGCGTTGTGAAGAAAATCCGTAAAGCGTTTGACACTGTACATAATCGATCCGTTTTACTCCTTGGATAATAACAAAACGTGCGAGGAAGAGCGCATGAATGTTAATGAATGATTGAACATATTCTTATGCATTCGGTCAAACTTTAATAATTTACGTACATACGAGTATGTATATGTAAATATGGGATATTGCTTATTATAATACATGACTCAATTATACGAGTAAATATAACTCATGTATTTTTTTCGTGATAGCCCGACAGGTTTCGGAAGTACCCCAGGTTCTTCTCCATGAGCTCCCACCAATTACAGAAGGTCTCCACCGCGAATTCGTGACTAAAAACAACATAAGAAACGGTAACTTCCTTTAGCAAAGCCACTATAAGCCATGTTAATTTTTTGGCTTTTCCTCATAACGAAATACCTTGTTATTAGTAACATGGTAAGCAAAAATTATACAATAGGAATTATTTTTAATGAACAATCACAGTTTAGGAGATTTTATGACATATTTATTATAAAAAAAATATATACAAATGATATACACACTTCATGCTCTGGTAGGCAAGAATTATCCTGATTTTGTTCAAAGAGGGAATAGAACGGCAGGTAGGGGATATCAGTATGCCGCCGGTTAACTGAATCTTAATAATAGTCGTTAATAACTTAAGTTAAAATAACTAAACAACTGAAATTAAAATCCGTTACTTAAATAAACTTCGATCATTGTTATCAGCCTTTAATGTTTCACTGCTGGGCATAGGTTCATGTTTTCGTCTGGAGCTAGTTTGTTTTTAAGCTGTGCTAGGGCTACCCTAATCTCGCCCAAATCGACATCAGGGAAGTCCTTGGTATAGTGACGTGTTAATTAAACTCTTTGATCGTCAACGCATGTAGTAGGCTCAGTAACGGGATACAGTTGGCCGTAACATTCATCTGCCTCCGCAAGAATCTTTGGTGTGGAGGAGATGAGATTGTCATGAGATGTTGAGTATGGCTTCCTTTATTTTACGGGTATTCGAGCCGCGGAGATCTATTTTCTACTAACGACGTCATAAATCGTACATTTTTATTATTCAGACATTTCGTATGCGAAACTGAACGCTCAACAATATGTCACAACTTGTGAATATTTATGTGCGCTGATGGAAATGAGTGCCGCTTAATATAGCGAAACGCTTTTGAAAATGTAATTTTTCTTGTCACTGTCCGTTCTGTTTTTCATTAATTCACAGGACTGTCCAAATGAAAAGGCCAAAAATGTCAAAATGAAAACGCATGTAATACCCGAAAAGGTAGACAGTGGAGTGTAGTACACTCCCACATTTCACTAGATACGTTTACGTCCCACTGTGGATTAACAGATGAGCTTATTGCTTAAATAGAAATTAAGAAGTTATAAAAACCCAATTTGAACGCAGGACCTCTTAATCGGCAAAGGTGCTGGCAAGTTCTCGGCCAACATGGCAGTTAATAAATATATAGTTCAGTAATGACGTATTTCAGTTTTCATAAAGAGATATCGTACTTATTTGTTTTACTTATACAGACGCTGGTAATTTTCAATATGGTAATCAGTAGTCATAGTTCTTGCTCGTCTAATAAATGAACATTTGCCGGGGCTTGAAATGGCTCTTTAAATGTTTTCGATATGATCGAAGTATACAGCTACGCCCAGATTCAACTACGCATGATATTATGTACATAATAATAATGTCCATTGTAGCAGACACTGATAATAATCTGATATACGACCTTTACGCTTGTGATCGCTAATTGGTAATTAATGTTCATTGGGCTGATTACGCAATTATTGACGGTGTATCACGCTCCACTTGTAATGTGTATATTGACTCGTTTTGAATTGCTACGATTACTAAAATGTATTAGATTATCTGGCTACATTTAACTCCTACAATCACGTTAACTTCTTTACGAGGTAAGCGAACAGCATCAAGTGCCAAATATTCTTGTCCTTAAATCTTCTTCTTCCACATTCTACTTGCTTCTTCTACATTGATCCCTCTCTTCGTAAATTCGGGCGGTTTTATATAATTACGTCTCTCTCTAGTCGTCTCTCTTCTCATGAGAAAAATTTATAACAAAATGTTACCGTTAAGAGATAGAATATTGATTAATTTATAATAACTGCTACACAGAATATTGCAGTTCATAATATTATTTAGCAATGATAGTTTAGAGGATATTTCAAAAACATTGATGCGCTCGGCATCCTTTGTATTAAGCGTAATTAAGCATAAGAAACGAACATAATAAACTAATTTAAAATCATAATTTATACAGTAAGTAATTAATATAAAAGTCCCTTAAGTTATACATAGGTATTCCTCAAAACATTTACGGTTTTACCTTTTCTGTATAGCCACATATACGAGTATAATACAAAAGCCTTGAAGTCTTTTAGATCTTGAACTCATACCCAACTCAATCTGTTACTTTATATGCGTATTGTAAAAGTGTTGGTATAAAAGATTTATTTATTTGTTCTTAACCGCACCACAACATGATTAATTTGTATAAAAGGGGAACTTAACATTAGTAGGTACCTCCTCTGAGATAACAGAGAAACAATAAAGATGGATTAAAACAAGTGAATGGGAGTGAATTTTATTAATACAAATAAACAAAAGTGAACATTGTGTATTACCTATAAAAGAAGAATACTATATACACACAAGTATGTGTACTAGTATGTATAATTACTGGTGAAACGTAGGATTGTACTTCACTCATCTACCTATCTGGTCGGGGATTACAGGCCTGATGTTACGTTTTTTTTTTCATATACATACATATAATAGTAATTTGATATTATATCGCAATGAACGTCGGATAGCAGATTTGAATTTTTTTCATGCAAAAAATAACGATCTATTTCCACATAGATAACATCATACACTACGTATGTTTATTAAAAAAATAATAAAATGTATTTCGACTTTCAATTGACGTTCAACACTCGACATCGCTCGGTTCGGTTATGGAAGATGTCTTCAGTGATATTTCCTCTTTTCCTGCTCATTTCCGCGTGCCTTGCTCGCGCTGATTTAATCGAAAGAACATCAGACAACTATGTAAGTGATAATAACTTTACGTTAATAATTCTTTAATGTGAAGTTCCAAGTAAAAGTTTCGTCTTACAAGTGTGTCCATTCTTAAAAGAGTCTTGGGAGCCACTTGAGATCCAACGATTGAACTGGCATAGATTTTTAGAAAAATTCAATACTTCACAATACATTCTTTCCAATACCATAACTGAATATAACAGAAGCAATATAAAGAAGCGATTCACCACGTGTAAGTTTACATTAACAAATATATAAAAATAATTCAATACATAAAAAAATAAAACAATACAATAACAACCTATTCCATAATGGGACGTAAACGTAACTGGTGAAACGTGGGAGTATTCTACACTCCTCTGCCTACCTTTACGGGGATAACGGGCGTGATGTTACGTTTATATTAAAATAATTAAATTCAGCTAAATATTAGAAGCTGCTTTTTTACTCCGCGACTAATAAAATGATAAAAGCGAAATGCAATCAACGATGTAAAAATATTTAAGAAACAAACCAGAACAAAAGTTAAGTGGTAAAATGGACATTATACTTAATCCAAGAACAGAATTATATAATTTACACAACAAATAATTTGTTTATAAAAGATTGAAATATAGATCCACGAATTTCAACAGTGAATATTGTAGGCAATATTTGGTTAAATTAATTATTGAATGTAATGTGTTTAGTATTCACTTCACAGGGCCCCTACACAGTAAAATGGGAGCGTTACAATACTTGCCGTGGTCCAAAGCTTGTCAACCTGACTACTTACACAACGACGCTCATCGAAGAGTCTAATACTTACACAGGCGCAATCAACATTACTTTTTGTCAGGAAACGAAAATTGAGAATGTAATTTTTGTTCTTATTCATTATCACTATCTAAAAATGCAAGCAAATGATTGTTAGTCATTTGATGTTGCCTAATTACTGCATTAAAATCCATGTTGAAAATCGAATCAGATTAAAGCGCTCATTGGCTCATTAACTCTTCACTTACTCATTAACTCCTCACTCAAATTAAGGTCAAGAGCAAGGGCTAAGAGAAACTTATGTTTAAAGATCGACTGTCAGACGTGATTCTGCCACTAAACAGCGACGCTACACGTTATTGTTATTAAATTTAAATGGAGTCATAGACATAAAGTAAGATACTATATATTCTAAACTAGCCCCCGGGAGTAGCAACAGAGTTATGAGCGATGGAATCTATAACATAGTGTATTATATCTCATATTACATATATATGGCCTGAGCTAAAAACGAAATTCGTATGTTTTTGGAGTTTTTATGTAGCGTCACGCATGTCATTCCCGAAGAGTTACGCAGAGCAGTATAGTACACTCCAAATTTGGATTTTCATTATTAGATTTTGGGATTTTATTATTTATTAGATTTTGGGATTTCATTATTCGATTTTGGAATTTTATTATTAGATTTTGGAATTTTATTATCAGATTTTGGATTATTATTATTATATTTCGGAATTTTTTTATTAGATTTTGGAATTTGTAATTATTAGATTTTACTATTGTTATGCTATTTTTAAGACCCAGCCTTATCATTTGCATTATTACGTTCTAATGTGTAAAATGGTTTTTGAGGAATTCATTACCAAATGCAAATGTAACGCTCTCAAGAATATCTCAGTAATATGTATATACATATATAAATAGAACAATGTACATTGACCAATTCAATGTTATATGTCACAGGTATCTTCTATTAGAGAAGATTAATGGCTTTAATTTTCCAGATTAAAATGTCAGTGTATACCACGAAAGGGAGCCGCAAGATATTACTATGGAACTACATGATCAACAAGCCATGCCAGCATTTCGCGATGAGCAAAGTTTTAGAAATTAAAGTTGGCGCTCAGAATTGTGTTGTAAAAAAAGTGAGTATCCAAGCGCAGTAAAATATTAATATTACTGCAGAAATAGGTTTATTGATAACATCTAGTACCTTTATAGTATCACAAAAAATAAAAAAAAGTAGTTTCCAATTATTTGAAAGTTTTTCAATCCATTTATCGACTTACTACTGAGCATACATAAATTTGCGACATAGACACCACTGCGACACCGAATTATCTTATACCTTACTTTATAAAACATTATACATATTTATATATTTTCTAGTTATATTTAAATGAAAATATTATTTCCCTTACTATCTAAAACAAATGATCATCATTACCTGTCTCACTTCACTGCTGGAGATAAACTTCCTCAAAGGAGGGTTTACCCATAATACCTGTGCTGGGGATATGTTTTGGGAATCGCACAACTTCTCGCATCGCCTCCACTGCTCCACGTTGGCATCTAGGACAATTAGTTGGACTAAAACTACGAACAAAAAATCATAAACGTACTTTGTGTGGGTATAAAAAAATATTATTCAAATCTTGTTTCAGGGTATGTACTACAGCGAGTTTAATTTCACGGAATCGATCCACAACTATCTGGGAACATCGTTTTTTTATGGAGAATTCGTTTTCAAGGTTGTCGTACTTTCCAAGAAAGGGAATATTATTTGTCTAATGTTCAATCCTACTTTTACGAAGAAAGTGTAATTCCTGATACCTGTACAGATTTAAATAAAGGCCGTGTTTTAAAAAAATCCTTTCAATTTTCTACTAAAGGGACCCAGTGTAGCTCGAAGACTGGATTTGTGCTCGGTGTATGGCAATAAGCTTAACACCTAATCCATGATAATACATACAACATAACTGGCGAAACGTAGGAACGTTTATCTGTTCTCCGGACGTTTTCTGTTATGTTATTTGTCCCACTGTCACACTCTTCAATCTACTCCTTCGGGGAATTATAGGCGTGATGTCATTTTATGGTTCGTGTGTAAAATCTCTCAAAGAAATCTCTGAGTTCGCTTGATGTTAACCAAACGGCTTTTATCTGTTACTATTCGCTTATTAATCTTTCCTAAAATCTGTGGTATTAATTAGCTTAATTGACTTGAGAACAGTGATTCTTTCTCAAATGTACAATATAGAAAACAAATTTCGCAATAAATAAGCCACAAGAATGTAACGTTTATAAAAGAAAAACCAAAAATAGTATAAGAATGATTATAAAATATACAATCATTAATGTTCCCTTAAAAAATTTATAAATAATTAACAAACATTTATCCAGAAAATCGTATTAAAAGCGCAACAAAATTCAAGGAACCTCATAACTCGCAGCCGCTTAATGTAATTCATATTCAGGTGCGTCGTACATTGCTAATTTACCTCGCTCGCACGGCCGATTGTGGCCTTATCGACCGTAAGCACACGCTGCCTGCCTTCCTACGATTATTATATTCAAATACCTTCATTTCCACATCTTTTATCCTATTTGTAAATGGAATATTTTCGCTTATTTCATAGGCCCCGAGGCACTGCTACGTACGTATATATTGCAATAGGTCTGTCGATTTACGCAACAAAGAGTTTAGGTTTTTCGTGGGTACATCGAGTGGAATTTTGCAGTATATTTGATACGAATTTTACCAAATTCATACGAGAACTTCATGACCACTTTAACATTTAAACAAACAAGATCGTCACTACAACTTCTGAGGTTTTAATTATGACCAGTCACAGGTGAGCTTCTCTCTTGATGACTAAGTTCAAACAAAAGTAACTTCTACTTATTACATTCCCTACAGCGGCTCGACTGTAAACGCAGAAGACCAATGGAGTTGTTCTTGAAGAATTCTGCTAACTCCAAAATTGTGTACATATGAATATAACTACGTAATATCATGCCAGCCATCGCCGGAGAAGCAGGCAGAGGAGTGTAGTACACTCTGAGCGTTCACCAGTTACGTTTACGTCCCACTATGGAATAGGTGGTGAGTGTATTGCCATGCACCGGGCACAAATCCAAACTCCTTATGCAGCTTTTCATTAATTTACTCTTGACTAAAACCTAATAGATTCTCGTAGTCAATAAGCCTCACAAT
>DWDV01001150.1:0-13958 GCA_018245615.1 Mimoniades ocyalus
TAGTGCCCGACCCGGGAATCGAACCCAGGACCTCCCGTTCGGCAATCGCACTTGCAACCAACACGACCAACGAGGCATTGAAAGATGTACCTATAACATAATACAAAATATATGAATCTGAACGGTTAAGCTACGTTGCCTACTCCAATACTTCTTCAATATAAAAGCCCACCACTTCCAAAGTTCTGGATTCAAATCCTGCTCCACACACCACTTTACAACATTATATGAAGGAAAACATTTTGAGGAATCCTACACTTGTGAGTTCTCCAGTCTTCTCTAAGGCGTGTGAACTTGCCAAGCTGCACTCGGTTAGCTTGGCATACTATGGCTTTGACCCTTGCCACTCTGAAGTAGTATCCATGTCCAACAGTGAGGCAGTAAGAGTTCCTATGATGGTAGTTCTACATACATATATGTTTTTTTTACATGTCAATAATATTTGCAAGCGTGGTGAGTTCCAAATATTTACACAAGTAAAGCAATTGCTCAATTGCACTACTTCTCGATATTAGGAGTTTTCTACTTGCATATGACCGGTACATTTCCTTAAACGTTCAGTGTTGAACAGTGTAGTTAGAAGGAACTCCGAATACTTAAAACACTTTTCACATTTGTTGCAAGGAAATTTACTTACTAAATTCGTTAGTTACTTACTAAATACGTTAGTTAATTGATCTTTTTTTTTATTTTTATCGTTCAGTTAAAAGCCGTCCCTTGTTTTTAAATTCATGCATTACTAATGAATATTATTTTAATTAATTTATCATACCAAATATAATATCAATTCTTTTTTCCGACCCTTTTATCGTTCCGCTGCTGGAACACGGGTCTCCTCTTAGAATGAGAGGGTTAAGGCCATAGTCTGCCACGCAGGTCAAGTGCGGGTTGGCAGACTTCACACGCCTTAGAGAATATTTTTTTTTAATGAACTCTGCGATGTGCAGGTTTCCTCACGATGTTTTCCTTCACCGTTATAGCAAGTGATATTTAAACTTAAAACGCACATTGTTAAGAGGTGCGCGCTAAGATTTGAACCCGGCCTCGCGGAGTGAGAGGTCGAATTTCAAACCACTAGGTTATCACTGCTTTGCTCTAGTAGTTACAAATGTGACTGCTGATCGATTGGTCCTGGGTTCAAGTCCCGGGTCGGGTACTACCGGATTTTTCTATATAAAATTAAAACATCTAGTGGTGACTTCGGGTCGGGATTTGTACCCGGTGTATGGTAATAGACTCATCTCTTATTCCACAGTGGGATGTAAACGTAGCTGGTGAAAAGTGGTAGTGTACTAAACTCTTGTGCGCCTACCTCTTCGGGGATTACAGGCGTGTTGTTACGTTTTGATGGAATCTTTCAGATAGTGCACACTTATGTAACTAACTATAATAAAAGCTTTGAATTTTTTACCTCGATACGACGCGCGAAGTTGACACTAGGTTCTAAGTAGGTAGGTACAAATAGTTAAGTATAACATAACGTTTAATCATGTAGACAAATAGTGTTTGAAATTATTTTATTGTGAGCTATGCAACTAGTTAACGCTAAATAACAGTCGGAAGGATTTCACGTTACTCGCACATTGAAGAAGTGAAGATATGACGAGATTTATATCGTAAGTTAATTTCATATAATAACAATGATTCGTAAGTAATCGCTTTATTTCGCTATCGCTAAATATCGCTAATGTTATTAATAGATATTCGTATTCACATCCCTTTTTTCTGAATTTTTGTAACTCGTCAATCCATGACGCAATTAAAGAGCTCTGTTGCGTCTTCATTGCGAGCGACATTGACCGCCTTTGTCAATACACCTTCCCAATCAAAAGTGTATTGATAAAATGGTGTCGTAACGAAATCATTTATAATATTATTGTTAAAACGTGTCGTTAGGGAACTGAATAGAATTTATGATTATTTAAACACGGTTTTTTATTCACTACTGTTATTATTAACAATATCTGTTACGTTTTTTTGACACAATCTCGCATGTTACAAAATATATAAATCTAAATATCCTTTTAAATATAATATATTATTATATACTAGTGATGTAACGAATGTCACTTTTTGAATATTCGCGAATGCGAATATCCACTACCGACATTCGCGAATGCGAAAATTCCGTTTTTGTAGAAAATTTCATAGAAGAATTTCTTTTTGTTTCTTTACATTGGATTTTTTTTATCTTATAAGTTCTAATGAAATTGAATTGTTAAGCTTGGTTGCCCAAAGTAAAAACTGATCGTATGATTACGAGGGTGTTATTTTTCATGTATAAAATAATGTAAGAAATGTTTTTGATTTTATTAAAAGAAAAAAATTTTATAAAAATGTTTTGATTTTATTAACCTTTTTTCTGACACTCATATTCGCAAAACATTCGCAGAAATTTTGCGAATGCGAATGCGAATATGCAAAAATTTGCGAATATTGACCAATGCGAATGCGCATGCGTATATTCGTAGGTACATCACTCTTATATACTATGTATATAATTTATGATAAATAAATATATTTTTAACACATGTCATGTTTTTGAACCTTATTCACGTATCAAGTATAAATCACACTACTTCGAGTAACTTGGTGGAGCCATGCTTGACAGAAAGAGGTTATTTGCCGACCTTGGGCCGTTCTAAATTTCCTATGCGGGACCAGCAAACTATTGCTCTTCAATTCGTAGATCCGCTATTAAAACCTTGACATTAATATATTAGATTCCTTGAAGCTACATACTGCTATCGCTCAAGTATAAATGACTAATTATTAATAGGTAATACAAAAGTTTGTTTTCTTTGAACCTGACAGTATATTTAATAGTTACATTAACCAGTGTTCCATTTAGTTTTACTATAGGTACATGTGACGTTCATTAGGGGTTCATGAGGCGTTCATTAGGGAAGGCCTATGCCCAGCTGTGGACTGAAATGATAGGTACACGTTGAAAACAGACTTGAAATAGAGATAAACCAGTAGCTAGAAATCCATAGGGTATTGAATACCAGCGTAATAGAGACGCGTCAACTTACGGTAAAGGAAAACCAATGGAGGAAAGAAAACAGCTGTTTTTAATACAAACGAGTGACAACTGTGACGTCATTTGTGAGGCACGTAAAATGTTTGCGGCCATTAAACCCTGTAATACATTTTAAAATGCAGATATTGGTATCACAGTCAATTGTATTGCATTTATATTTAATTAAATAATAATGGAGCGTACATTTATTGAGTCATGCAATTACTTAATTGTATACAGAAGATCAAACATAAAATTACCATGCGACGAGGCAGTTAGATAAGAATTTACAATCGCAGATGATGAAACCCCTGTTTGTTAAACATCATTTCTCGTTATTTGCGTTCTTCATACATTTACTAATAAAGGTGGTATTGGAGAGGAGTATCTTTTATGTGTGTCCACTTTCTAATAACACCCTGTTCGATACTGCGTGCCTTATATATAAGGTATATAAGGCACTTATATCCATTTTATCCATTAATGTACCCCACGTTATTTGTGTTAGGAATGGTAGGGTACAATGAACTCAGGGTGCGTCGTGAGTTTGCGTTAGTGGCATACGTTGTCAAATTACTTCGCGGAGTTACTTATAATCCGGGTGTGTTGCAACGTTTTGACATATGCGTGCCAGATCGTTATGTTTGGCGACGGAGGGCCCCGCCGCTGCTAATGCCTCCGGCGGCCAGGACCAAGCTTCTGGCCAAGGCACCTCTCACTCGAGCAATACATACACTCAATGAGGCCCACAATAGACTCGACGTGTTTTGTTGCCACTGGAGTGAATTCGCAAAAGTGACAATGTACTTATTATGCTATAGTTGAAAATGTACTTGTAATTGTAAAAGATGTAATTTAAAATTAGCTTTAGACTTTATATTTTTGTAACTGTTGTAAATTCAATAAGGCTACTCTATCGCATTAGGTTGAGAACCTGTAAGTGTAGAAGTAATGATAAATAAAATATGTAAGTAAGTAAGTAAATTATATATTTTCAATAATAGTTAAAGTAATCGTTGCATATGTTATTATAAGCTGGAAATATGAGGATTAGTAATATTTTAATGTAATTATCATAATTTATAAAAAAAGCTGATAATTTCAACACCTATACTTTAATTGTTGTTTAATCTTACAAATAACTGCATTATTTAATCACTAAAGTTCATTATTATTTAACGAACTCTATGAAACATCTGTACAATTTTTGTATCACGCTAAGTTTGAAACTAAAAACCTTTATTGACAAAATGTATAATAAATTATTATTTATTATAGATAGATATTTTGTATCTGTTCGTGGAAAACGTATCAGAAATCAAGTATTACTACTGAAATTGTGACAAATTATAAAGTTATATGCTGGATCTAACCAAGTTTAAGTTCTGGTATATATCATTTTCATTAAAACTACAACATTAGGGAAACACGAAAATAATTATACTAAAGCTAAAGGACATTAAATATATAAGCATCGAGATAAAACAAATTTTCTATCTGGATGTTACACTCGCAAGTTGTTAGATAACAAAGTGTTGCTGACACGTCAACTGCACACGAACGGTCTATACAGACCAGGATGTACAAACAAGCTTGCCTACTGGGGTGAAGTTAAATGAAGATAAAGTTTATATTATAGTCATAATATTCGTTTTTACGGTAAAGTTACGTAATAAAACTGTAAAACACAAACGGATATATTTAATAATAATTTACCACGGGACATCTCCATAGACGGCCATCTGATCTCACAGTATGTGTGGATGAAGTCTGTGTTATGGTAATCAGAAGGCTCATAAACTGTATCCATGCATAAAATATATACTTACCTATATAGAAATTTCATTTTACATCCACACGCAGAACAAATGTTTGTAATCATCAAACAAATATTTTCCTAGTGTCAGAATCGAACCCACGACCCCGGACGCAGCAGTTCAATAACGACTTGACTAAGGCCCGAGTCAATTTCTTAGTGTAAGTGTACCTCCTGTTGATAATAATTATCCTTCTTCTTCTTCGTCGAGTCGACAGCTCATCGTGAGTGATCAGCTATCCTGGTGAAGTGATTAGTCGCAATGTCCAGGGTGCGCCGGGCAGTAGATGTTCGTACTGAATCAGACATAATCGCCACTCCGTGAGGCTCCTTTCATAGACCTCAATAACAATTACCATCATAAGATTTTTTGCCACTAAAGCGAGCACCTGGTAATGTTAGCTTTCTGGACTCAATACTGCGGGCAAAGTCAATAAGTATATATTAAAATAATGGACGATCGTGGTGGACTTTGGATTTCTAACGTAACTTATTCACAGTTTTCTTGATTATAACAAGTTACTAGAATACATTATTTTAAAAAAAAGTTAAGATGCCTATAAGGTCCGAAGAGGTATGAGGTAGGTTACGTTTACGTCCCACCACGGAATAGGAAATGAGTTTATTCCCGTACATCGAGCATAAATCCAGACTTCGACCCAATTCGCTGTCACACGCCAAATAACAATACCTACATTGCGACTAAATCACACGTCTTACTGCGTCATCTTCACGATAAATTCACACCCGGTTACCTTCAAATTGGTTATTAGTACATATATCTAAAGGCATTTACATACGTGGTGGCCGAATTATATACAACAAAAAAGTTACATCAGTTCCGAAGTATTTAAGAGTTCCAGGCTCAATATACAGAAAATAAACTGTTACATATCGTTCTATATGCGAGTATGGAAACGCTAGCGGACCAGTTCACAATGGGGCAGAGTCGATGTTGGTATGTACTTTACACAGCAAATATAGCCTTTGTCGAGTTTTGTTGGAGTTTAGGATTTCAATTCGTAGAAGAAAGGAAGTTTCGGTAACATTTGCTGAACTAACAGCAACTTCTTGAGTGGGTAGTGTTAGCTAACATAATTAAAGCTGATACAAGATATTTTGTACATGCAATCTTTTAGTAAAACAATTTTTTTATTATTTCTAGATATAGATGATCAATTAGCTACATAGGATTCAAATTGATGCTGTGATACTAATTTTACATGTTGACTAGACTATGTATGTAGATTATAGACTACATAATAGGTGCATAGTTCGCTGTGAAAATAATAACATAATTGTTTTGTACAGAGTACGAAAGCCCGTCTCCGTATAGCAATAGAAATGCATGGATAACCAACAGGGAATACAAGGAATACTGCTACTAAGTGTGGAGACCAATAATAATTAAAAATTAATAATTAAAACTAAGTTGCTCACTATAAATATTGATTGGATTAACCAATATAAGGAAGCCTACCATTCGAACAGATGAAAATTGGTAGTAGATAAAAATAGGCGTAATTGATGCCTCTTTAGATAATTGATACTAATATTGGATATATTTAAATGTAACGTAACATAACCTCACCCCTGTAATCCCCGATGAGGTAGGTAGAGGAATGTAGAGCACTCCCACTTTTAACCAGTTACGTTTACGTTCCACTATCTAATAGATGGTGAGCCCATAGAGCACTGAGCACTGGACACATATCCAGAAATTAGAAAAATTAGAAAAATTCATAGTGCCCGACCCGGGAATGGAACCCAGGATCTCCCGTTCGGCAGTCGCACTTGCAACCAACACGACCTACGAGAAAGATATACTTAATTTTTATTATTACATATTTTATGGTGTAATTTGTACAGATTAATATGTTTCTGTAACTTACATTTTATATTCCTCTTATTATTATAGCAAGCGTAAATTTTCGTTCTTCTACCAAAATCCGTACATCCCTAGCACTCTACACGGGGTAACGGCTTTTCTCTATGCATGAAGCAATTTAAATACTATGGCCATTACAACTGGCTGTTTATGAATTTTCAAAAGGGTTTACGCATGAAATGCCCGCGAATATTAACGAAACATTCCAAAAACGTACGCGGAAACAGCAGTTGCATACCAGAATTACAACAATTCCACGCTTGTTTTTGAGAGAGGAATATTCTTTTTTTGATACCTACATGTTAATTCCCGTTTTGTGTGTGTGCAATTACTTTCGGCTACTCTTTTGTCTATTTTATATTGTAACTACCTGATTTTTTTTATTGTCCGAACGGATGTACGTACGCATAATATATCTACAGTTAAAAAACAGAACAACTTCGTTCACATGCAAAATATACGTGGCTATTCTTTGGTGTCAGCCACCGTAAAGCGTACAATTTTTTTATCAATGCCTTTGTATAACAAAATTCTTCATTTTTATGGGAAAAAAAATTCAATGGAATGGAAACGATAGAAATATATCATCACGTCGACATAGTTATTCTCATGCAAATATTGACTAAATATATTTCAACTAAACACTATCATTATTCTACCTACGCGCCGCAATCGCGTATAGTTTAGTCATAAGGAAATTAGTGTAACAAAATTAATTACTAAATTGGAACCACGTTCCGTTTTAGAGTTGTAGAATCTAGTAGGTAGTTAACTACTAGATTTACACAGTTCAATCATTTACACATTATAAACTCTTGTTACAACTAAAAAATTTTAAAGCATCGTCAGCAATAAAAATGATAAATATTTAAAAAGTAACAAAAAAAATAACATCACGCCTGTAATCCCCGAAGAGGTAGGCAGAGGAATGTAGAACACTCCCACACACACGCACTCATAAATATTTTCTGATAAAAATTGATAGCGATCAAATTACAGACCTTCATAATAAATCGTTGCCGCCATTTGAAAACTAGTATGATTGCACCTATGTGATGACTTCACCACGGTGCTGAAAATTATTTTTGGAAATACTAAATTTCACTGCGTTTTTGGAAAATCATAAATATCTCATGCAGATAGATGTGTCATCTATGAATTGGATTGTTGTTTATAATAGCAGCATAATGTTATTTTCGTTTCTTTTCCTTTTATTTACTACTCTATCAAATTAGATTGACTGTAATTTTTGATGTAGTTGGAATTATTATAATAAATAAATGTCAAAACGAATTTACTAAGATCTACAAAATCAATACATTCTAAACTTTAAAATTAAAACACTTATCTAAAGTAATTTATATAAAAACTAATGTTATTTAGTTTTATTATTAATGCATTAATATTAGAAAAAACTTTTCTTTACAATTCAGCAGTATGTAATAATATCATTTCAGTAAAAGTTTTTTCTATAAATGTGAACTGAAAAGCTAACGGAACAATTCTAAAATCAATTTACCCTCACCCCGAAATATACAAGGCTCGTACGGTGAACGCCTCGTTTCACGCAATACAGCTTCGCTCACGGGCTTGTTACGGGCCATTTACACCGTCCCTTGGGGCGAATGGTTTTGTGGTAACGTTACCTAACGTAGGAGTAGTAGTGAGACCTAGAAACATTTGAAACCTAGAGGGCTACATACAAATTAATGAGCAACTAAGAGGCT
Source organism: Mimoniades ocyalus (assembly GCA_018245615.1). Classification (NCBI taxonomy): domain Eukaryota; kingdom Metazoa; phylum Arthropoda; class Insecta; order Lepidoptera; family Hesperiidae; genus Mimoniades; species Mimoniades ocyalus. Next base: position 8,454 of record DWDV01001150.1, read on the forward strand.
ATTCACGGGCTATGTTGTATTTAATGGATACTGAATCCCGCGGGATACGGCCTTGCCGATTGTTACCAAGCAGAAGGCAATGAAACTTAAGTCTCTATTTTTGTACATATATACATGACGTATGTGTACATGCACATGACATTTAAAAAAATATTTAATATTTACGTTCATATTGCCTGTCACATAATACAAACTGGTCAGTATAGTACCGTAGTACACAGTAGATATTGACAGACATGTAACACCACTTAACCACAACTTTAAATGCACAGAAAAAAAATATGAACAAGACGACCAGAAACAAAATCTTTAATAAGTGAAATCATCCCAAGCGACCTCGTTTAGTTTAAAACGAAGCTATCAAAGAAGCCTCTCACATTGAAATAGGCGAAAAATAAACAAACAGTTACGAGACTGAAACTCACCTACAAGATAAATAATTGTTAATAACTCAGTAAATTAATAAATATTAATTAATAACTGGATTACAGGCGTGATATAACGTTTTTTTAAATTAATGCGTCAATAACTAATTTATGTGTATGTTAATGAATACAATACCATAAAGTTTTTAAAAGACAATTTAAACGTAAACGATGAATTGAAATTTCTCCGGGATTACCCTTGTACAAACCTTGTTAAATTACAAAATAATAAGCAGATATTATTGAAAATTCCGAGAAAAACAAAGTCAAGATAATAACACGATGATGGGAAAAACCTCAGTCGATTACGATTTGTTTATTCACTAAGTACTACGTCATATTGGTGTAATAAGAATTACCCGTATAGATATACATATATAAAACAATATAGATACTAAATATACATATAAAACAAGAGAAACTAGTTATTACTAGATAATATTTAAAATTTAAAATCTGTAATTAACTGTGACAAACCTAGACGACATATACGTACCATTTTAAAGGGCGAATTTTACATCTTAAAACTTAACACCCTAATGCAATGAGAAATATGGTAAATATCGTTTATGGACTTATTTAATTTTTTTTTCTTCTTTTATGCTACATACGAGTACATTCTGTGAACTGCCTTGTTGTTCGAGTGGTTTCAAGCGCGCATGGTGATCGATAGGTACTGGGTTCGAGTCCTGGGTCGGGTGTAATTGGATTTTTGAAACTTGGAATTTCTAATTAAAATTTCTTTAAGTGGATGGAATCTGGCTTGTGCCCGGAGCATGGCACATAAACGTACCTCTTCGGTGATTACAGGCGTGACAATAAGTTTTAGATTATGTTGTCTTATTTTGTATCTCTTATGTGGATTTACGAACATTAACGTAAAGTAACAGACAAGCGTAAAGTAACAGACTAACGTAAAGTAACAGAGATAACTTAAGACTACAATGCAACTGCGAAAAAACTGAGCATATTACAAACTGAGCTTTTTAATGACTAATAATAATAGCTAATTTGGTCGAAATAATAACGTTTCTCAAATTTAATTCCAACTTCATTTGGTATATCATATATTATCGTATCAATATTATGATTTTGTAATCTTCTGATAAATCTTGAACACCTGAACCGCTTCAAATATAATTTGAATATAATAAATATACTTTATAATGCAATAATATTCATACTCTAGCATTTAGTTTTCATTAAATAAATGTTAACAAATTCTTTGTAAGAAGCATTTGCATAAGAAAATATAATGAAGAAAAATCTGAAAATCAGGATTTTTTATATGAATCAAAGTAAAAGAGGTATTTGTAAATAAATGATGCTTTATTTAAAATGATAATTGTTTTTACTTATTTTTAAGTATAAAACAATTACTTTATATGTTTAACATCATGTCTCGCTCAGGGGAACCTGCAAAGAAAAATATTTAACAAATAAATTTAGTATAAAGAGTTCAAGTTGAAGATCTTGTCGCGGTTGCAGAGTACAAACAAATTGTAATGCTGAGTATCACCGGGTGCCTTCAATATTTGAATGGGGGACCGTTAATGATATAGTGTCACAAGTAATTACGTACTCCTGAGAGTACATGGAACAAAGCAAGCAAAATAAGAACATACAAGCAAAATTGCCTTAAAACTTAAATAAAACCACTTTATAGGTAGATATGTATCATTTGATTATACTCGTATATCTTACTGTTACTATTAGCATCCTACCACTAGGACATTAGGAACTTAAATCCTACAAATTATACAACTGCATTTTACATTAAATATATAGCCGTATATTTAGAACCTTGCAAGCAATCTTACCTATGATAATTAAGTCACTATCGTACCAAGTTCGATTGTTTAGGCTCAATATTATATGCCTCACCTTTAATCACACTCGGAATATTCCACGCATACACCTGCCTTATTTCTTAATATGTTGCTTATACACTCGCAGGATGGTTTGAAGCAATCCGCAGATATCCACGGACATGGTTTATTCATCCTTACGTCCTCACATCTAGCGTAGCACTTCGCGAGTGAACACTTATAATACTCTTCATTTTCAGGACAATCTGAAACGATGTAGTAATTTTATTTGAATTATGCCTGTGATTTTTAAATGTATAACAATATTTTGTGATAATTGGACATTTTTGGGCAATTGTTTTTTAGTTATGTTGTATGTTAAAATGTTTGAAATTATATGCATTTTATTTAATTTTATTTAATTTAATCCAATTCTGTACGCTTGGATCCGCCTCTGTTGAAGACCATTCACACTCGCCTTGCAAATATGTTTCGTTAATCAAATGTCATTCAGTCTTTCTACGTGACTAAACCATCTAATTATCCTTTTGTTAAACCCTAGACACTATGTCTTTTCCCATGTCTCATGTTCTTTAACATCACATCGTTCTCTGATTACACCATAACTAATTTTATCAACGATACTTATTACTTATTACTTATTTATTAAAATTACTCACATACTTTCCAGGGATCCAAATAATAATATTATGTTATATATATTTGGTGCAAGTATAGTTATCAGTGATGACGACATTCAAAACATCATTAAACTATATTAAGAAAGTTTAAAATTTTATTAAAATGACGTATTCGTTGAGATTAAAACATAGTCAACATAAAAATATAACATAATTCTATTATTAAAAATTGACACTCTACTTCTTAATACACTGATTTTTATCACACAAATTCTGCTTTCATTACGTTTTAGACTACTCAATACCGTACATGAGTCATGGAACTAGTGTCTGTTTTGGTTACACTATGGACACTCGTAAAAGAACGCTAGGATCCATCAACTACATCACCAGCTGTAACTTGTCCTCAATATCGCCCTTATGCTTACCGATTAAATAATTTTTAAATAATAGATTATTATACACACCCAAAGGCGCTGGCTCAGCACACATTGCAGTAGAGATGACCACAAGAATTGTGAACAACAAAACAGGTAACATTAAAGATTTCATCGTAACGATCCTCAATAATCAATACAAATTTGCTATCGGTTTCATATAAATATCCATGTACTGCGCATGTGTGCATTTAGACAAACATAATTATAGTAATTAGCTTGCGTGCTATGTGATGTCATAATAGTACCTACTCATATAAATAACTTTTTAAATTAACAAATACAAATACAATTACAAATTTATTTATTGTGGAACACAGGTTACAATATTAGACGTTATATTTAAGTTATCTATTTTCTCCGTATTCCCGCCACGAACGGGCATACAATTTCCAGTTAAATATATCGCTATATATCGCTATAATAAAATAAAATAATAAAACATTAAAAACATTAAAAAAAAACAATTACAATTAATTCTTTTCATAATTATTATCAGTTACAACTTAATTATTCACTTGGTTATTTACTTAACCTATTAGACCCGACTCGATCCGCATTATCAACGAGGAGTCGTTAATAGTGTAGTAACACTTGTCGACCAGAAAACATTGTAGCCTTTTTTTAAATGTATAGACATCAGTGGTGGCTCGTATTGAACAAGGCAGTTTATTAAAGATTATTGGTGCCTTGGCAAATATGCTTTGTTTGTAAAGGTGTGTTCTGCAGTGTACTGCACGTAGTTTGTGCTTATGTCTCTCTCTGCCGTGAAATTGAAATAATTTTAAATTAGTTTTAACGAAAATGCAACACTCCAATATGTAGACACACGGAACTGTTAATATTTTCAAACGTATAAAATGTGGTTTACATGAGTCTCTTTGCTTAAGGTAACAAATTGATCGTATACATTTTTTTTGTGCTTTGAATGCAAGATTCTTTTCGACAGAGTTTCCCCAGAATATTATGCCGTACCGGAGGGTTGACGATACACAACCGTGATAAGCAGTCAGAAGAACATCTTGACTTACTGTCTTTCTTAACATACGGAGAGCATATGAGAGTTTACTTAGTTTTTTACAGATAAAATCAATGTGCGTACTCCATTTCATATCAGAATCAAGATATATACCTAGGAATTTTATAGTATTAGTCTCATCAATTTCTCTATCTTGATAATATACGTTAGACTTCTGATAGTTATTCTTTCGTTGCATAAATTTCATTATTTTGGTTTTCTCAAAATTTATATTTAAATTATTAGATTTAAACCATTGAATAATACATGTCAAAGAGTAATTAATGTCAGATTCTAGATTAGTCAAGTTTTTATTGTCATATAATATGGTAGTATCGTCTGCAAATAATGTCATACTATAATTATTTGCCACTTTGGGCAGGTCATTAATATAAATAATAAAGGACCAAGTACGCTACCTTGGGGCACTCCAAATTTAACTATTCTGCGTTGAGATTTAAAAGTCATATAACAATTGGTTTTTTTGCACATCTGATTTACTTCTGTGTATTGGTCCCTGTCAGTTAGGTACGATTTCATGAGATCGTAAGCATTACCTCTTATACCATATTTATGTAATTTATATAATAATATGTTATGATCTACGTGATCAAAGGCTTTAGTAAGATCAAAGTACAAAGCTATTACAGGGATCTTTTTATCCATTTTTGAAATTACTTTTTCTAGAAAGTTATAAATTGCCATGTTTATTGAATTATTTTTACGAAAACCAAATTGTTCCGGCGTCAGTATTGCATTCGCTTCCAAAAAGGAGTAGAGGACGTCATGAATAAATTTTTCAATTATTTTAGAGAATATGGGAAGTAATGCTATTGGCCTGTAGTTCGATACATCAGATTCGTCACCTTTCTTAAACAGTGGTTTTATAACTGCCGTTTTTAATTTATCAGGATAAATACCCAGCTGTGTGCATAAATTGATGATATGTGATAACACCGGTGAGATAATATGAGAGGTGTCCTTTACTATCTTTGTAATGATCCCGTCATGGCCTGCGCTTTTTGTATTTTTTAATGAAATAATTATTTTGTGTACGTCATGGGGTATTGTTGGTGGGATAAAAATTGTATTTACATTAAATAAATAAATAAATATCTTGGGACATCTCCACACACGGCCATCTGATCCCAAAGTAAGCATCAACAGAGCTTGTGG
>DWDV01001151.1:0-13956 GCA_018245615.1 Mimoniades ocyalus
AGTTCTATTCGTTTTACAGAAATACATTTTGCCAGTGATAACGAGCGTCGACAGTTGAGGTGTAGCTTGTATAGATCTTTATACAAATAATTGGTTTCTTATCGTGATATTTGATTAAAGTAATGGGATACCTACTAGTTAACAACAATAAGTTACATGTCGTTGGAGGTCAATCACGCGCGTGTATTAATAATATAAAACATAATCGTTTTTATTGAAACATTATGTTTGGTTACTGTTAATTATTACTTAGCCAAAAAGCCTCTCATTTCTTCTACGAGCAGCACTTGTGATCCGACAATTCATTGTCAATTTGATCACGACAGTTAGTGATACCGTGTGATTGTATTCTGTTTGAATTGAATTGAGAATAGAGCGTCCACGCTGGACCGATCGCCCATCAATCTGGTGTCGATGATTTATTGACTGATACGAGCTATGTGACATGCTATTTCAAGTCAAAGTCAACCGTATGATGTGTGGTCGTTTAGAGTTAATATCGATTTGATTGGACATTGGTAGGTAAATAAAATTTTGTATTACATACACTTTGGAAAGAAATAATTAATTAGCGAGCTTGACTTTTAATGCTTTAATTAATATGAATTACATGTCATTTGAGTTCAGGTATATTTATCATTTAGTACTAAAAATCATGCCTGTGTTACATTTTAATGTTGGATTTGCTTTATCTGTAAACCGGAAATATTAATGATGGCTTATAATGAGGTCCATAGATGATTTTATTACAAACAGGCTGTATTGTTTGGGGTCTAAAACAATTGATAGATTAACATATAAATTACTATTTATCGACTGTATTGTATGGTCTAGTCTCTATTGTTTGTGTGCTATGACGTCTGATTTTTTGACGTCTCATTTTTTTAGTTACACATTAAATGACTTTGATCTTAATGACGATTGACTCTATGTTTTACTTAAACGCTAAAACGCTGATGTTTTTAAAAAAATGAAACATCGTTTTAGCTACAGTTTTCAGACGTGTAATTATTAAAAACATACATCTTCTCGAAACCAAGAAAAATTCGGAAAAATTCATGATATTTATCTAATTTTTACCTGAAAAAATGAACGGTAAAGACTGTGCCAACTAGTCTATTAGGAGTCGTTAAATAATACTGTACCAGGTGTACAAAAGTTTAAAAAGTCACATTATACCTAAATTACAACAGTTAGAAGTATCCGAAACGTTGATTTGCACCTGATACATTGCTATTGAGAGGCAAGTATTAAAACTTAATATTTTACAAAAATTATAGGTATTAGTATTACATCAGTCCCCTCTCAGGAAAATATTATACACACTACATAGGTAAGCTGGGATAAATTCGGAGTTGAATTTGCGAGAGATAAGTTCGTAATTATATTTTTAATTTAATTACTGCAATCTTTATGTGTAATAATGACATTAACAAGAATCTTAACGATTTATTATGTTGAAAAAATCAATTTGGTGATATTCGTAAGCTATATACATACATACATATGCATGTGGATTAGTTAATTTTGTAATGTTGCCTTTGATTTTGTTATAGGGTGTTCACGTCGTGTTCATTTGACACCTCAAGATGGATAGTTGCCAATCGAATCAATCAAACAGTTAGGCAACTGATTCATATACCACTCGCGTTCGAGTGAAATTCATAAACAAATATACTGTTGATCACGACGTTTTGTCTTGACCGCTTTGATGTTTTGACGGCACCGTAGGAGCGTTTTGATTGATCTTTGTATGTAAACGGTTTACACTCGACAATTAATTTAATAGTATCGTCAATATATTATTAATACGGTATTAAATTTGATCGTGTATCATCATACGCTTTAAATGTGAATATTTAAATGTTATTATTAATTTAATAATTCTGTAAAGCTCGCGTCCAAGTGACGGGTCGCGTGGCATTGACCGTTTAATATGTAATTAGCTTTGGATGCAATTAATATCTATATCGTGCAAATATGGGTTGTAATATTTGTGTTCATGGTGTGGTTACAGTCGGAAGGTCGCGCGAGTCACGGACTGTATGCACTTTTTTTAAGCAACGACGATTCACTCATGTAGTTTTCAATTTTAAAAGGCATTAATTTGTCATCCTGTCAAAGGCATTAGTTTGTTTTTATTTAATAGTTATTGCTACATCATTTCATAAATACGATATGATAATATATATACATCTTTTACATATTGTTCTGTGTCCGTTATTCCACATTATTAGATACTAACATGTGGCTTAGATTTTTGTTTATAAAGTGTGATTAAAAATACTTGTTTTAATCGAAAATAAACAGGAAAGTAAAGTTGTGATTTTTTTTTAAATTCGTGTACAGTCTCATATTAAACAAGCGTATTTTAAGAGAAGAGAAAGGCTATAGTTGTCGGGGATATTTTTGTGCCATCGTAACACTTCTAATACCGGTTTATTTTATTTAAATCTTATGCACCAATTGATACGCAGCGTGCACCCGACCCGCTTGTACCGTTACTGTGTCGTCTCGCGCAAAATTACGCAAAAACAATATAGGGAAAGATTTTAAAATTATTTACTCGACAACCAGGACCGCGATACGAGGATAAGAGCAATATATGTGATAAAAATGCTTGTTAAAGAAAGACATTAAACTTATTATAAACACATATCAGTTAAATATGTATCATAGCTTAATTGTTGTTACGCCATCTTGAAAAACACGTATCTAATTGCGAACAAATTAGAACTTACCATAATTTGCGAACAATTTACGTTGAATAAAAAACGACAACAATATAAGAAATATTATTAATTAAACACTATAAAGTAAACATGAATAATAAAACAATCAAGAAGTCACTGTGTTCGAAACTGTATGGTTAAACAGTTACATCGGAATTGTTAACATAGAACCACTCGCGTTACAAATCAAGTAATGACATAAATTAAATAAATCTGTAAGTCCTTACAACCTGAGGATCGGTTGAATTACGAGTAATTTATCGTAATGCCGTGTTCTCATTACAACTTATTTCAACCAGATTGTGGCACCGATTTTATTTCACTGGCTACTTAAAATAAAACGGTAGGAAATTGGCATAAAAAATTGATTATTTATAGAAGTTAACAGAAGTAAAGTACGGACACAAAAATATGGGTCTTTTATTCGAAAAGTTTGTATTAATTATTTATTGAAAATTATTATTTGTTGGAAATTTTATTTATTAGAAATATGTAATGTGATATGAATTCATTCTTGGAATAATTTTTTCATGATTTTTAATCCAAAGATTAAAAACTCATTGTATTTTTTTAATAATAATGTAGGCATGCATTGAATATAGAAAGGCGACAAGCTGGCTGGTCTCGAAGGGCAAAATATTGGTTTTACATATTCCTGTCATTACCGTTTTTTTATTAATTATTTTTAATTGACATTGGTACATTATTATTAATCTATAATAACATACATATGTAGTATACAAATGTCTTCAATGTTTCGTCTTATAGCACATGTAAGTACAAGACAGCATAATATATTATAATGAAAGTCTCAAACATTTGAGCAAAAACAACCACAACTTGCGAGCAGCGAACATCGTAAAACGACGACAGGTTATTTCCTAATCCTCTAATAAAATATGTTACTTAAAATTTTATGTTTGTCATCAGTCGTAAAATAAAAATTTCAAATCATTAACATGCATAGCAAATGCATCTAGTCATTTCAGGTAACGGGATTCAAATAGTAGATGAATAACTCGAAAACAATTATGTAAAACAGCGTTGCACAATAACTGAAGAGTGCGGAAATAAAATTGATGGATTTTAATTTCACTATGGCCGCGAAGTTGTGTATGAATATTTCGATCATCAGTTTATTTGCCACGTTCACGTTTAAATGGATATAAAAAAAAAACTAATTGAACTTCGTGAATAATTACGTGTTAAAATTTTAAAAAACTTATTTTGATACCATTAATAAATATTATACAAATTTTACCTACCAATAAAATTTTTATTATGTTTCCATAGACGTCCGAAGTCCATTATGAAGTCCATTATTGGTAAGTCATATTAATAGTATTATAAAAGCTAATCACACCGATAATAATACACTTTCACCGAGTAATAAGCACACTACACCGGATCCTGCTACTACCCCCTCGAATGAAAATTTTTTGCGTCCTCCACAAACGACTACATTGGAAAATATTATTGAACTCGGCGTCTCGGTGAAAGACCCACCAGTATCCAAGGCCAATCCTGACCGTGTTAATAGAATCACATCTATGCAACGCTTTAACACGAATGATTGGAACGCTGTACGCTACAACGACATTCAAAAGAAATACGTTGCTTTTCCTGCCTTTTCGGAACTAAAAGTGAACGCTGAGTTGAGGCGATTTGAAGACCCTCTCTCTCCTTTAAGATGGTTTCAAATGGAACGTAGTTTTGCAGCCCTTTCTAATGGCCTATTAGCTCAAAACGAGGGAATTAATGCAGCACTACAAAATCTTATCGATTGGTCGGAGAAACCAGACTCACAGCTAACATCTATGTCTCTTTATAATAAGATTAAAGAGTTATTTGGGAAGGAATCGAATTATTCCAGTATTTCTCAGGACATCTTACAAATAGTTTGCGGTAAGCGTGCGGAAGTCCTTGAGTTGCGCCGACGTACGCTTTTGAGACAATTAAAAGGGAAGTACATAAGAGATGACCTCGATAAAATTCCACCATCGTCTGAATATTTATTTGATCCAGAGGCATTGAACGTGTACTTACATAAGATCGGAGGATTACATAAGCTTGAGAAGCAAGTTCCAGTGCGAGCTACGCGTCAGAATTCGCCAGAACCTTCCACCTCAACGTCTTTTCAGAATAAACCCTTTCATACACAAAACCATTACAAAAATCAAAGACAGGAGAAAGGATTTCGCCCCAAAAGAAATCCTGAAGCATCCGGAACAAAGAGAGGGGGGAGGAAAGATAAAAACGGAAGAAAACCCGGTAATAGAAATAAATGACTCACTGACTTTTTCGGGCGGTTGTTTACAGCTTTACCTAAACAATTGGAAACGTCTCAATCCGCCCAAAATAATTCTAAAATTGATAAGTGGAGCCCGAATACCCTTCGATCAAATGCCTCCTTTAGTTATTCCAACTTCGAAGATATTACAAAAATTTCAAACTCCACGGTCTCAAGAAATGTCTATAGCAGTACACAAAATGATTCGAGAACATATTATGGAACCAGCACCTCTGACTCCATCATTCATTTCACCGCTGTTTCTAATACAGAAGACCAATGGCAACTGTCGAGTGATCTTCAATTTAAAAGCTCTGAATCAGTATATGACACCAAAACATTTTCATCTATTTCGCTATCATCGGATGACCGAGTTCCTTCAACCTGGCGATTGGATGGTAAAGATAGACCTCAGCCAAGCTTACTATCACATACCCATCAAGCCAGCACACAGACGTTTTCTCCGCATCAGTTACAACGGTTGTCTAATGCAAATGACTTGCTTACCGTTCGGCCTAGCTGCAGCGCCCAGAATGTTCGCTACAATTACCAATTGGACGGCCGAGATGCTACGGAGGAAAGGCCTCCGTCTAGTGCTTTACTTGGACGACTACCTGATAGTTCACCAATCCAAAGACACACTCCGAACACAGGTAACCGTTGCGATGAACTTTCTGACCAGTCTGGGCTGGTGTATCAATGTCGAAAAATCGATCATAACTCCTACGAGTACAATAGATTATCTGGGCATCAAATGGGACACCAGCACCAACACTGCGTCTCTACCCCCAGAAAAGATAAGCAGAATACGCCGGATTCTGCAAAGTCGCCTTATCGTTGGCAATTGGACCCTCAAGCAGGCACAACGCCTCTTAGGAGTTCTCAATTTTGCGACCTTTATCACCCACCGGGGAAGGTTGCATTGCCGGACGTTGCAACGGTACAGCAATATCCTGCGCAAGGATCCGACGAAAGCCGTCCACTTTCCCGCAGAAGTACGTACCGAACTGAATTGGTGGTTAGGAAACTTAAGCCATCAAATCCCGATACATTCCAAGGCTCTTCCCACAAATTACGTGGTCACAGACGCCTCCGACATTCGGTGGGGAGCCGTCGTCAACAACAAACACATCCACGGAGAATGGAATCAAGAACAAACGAACTGGCACTGCAATCAGAAGGAAATATATGCAGTAATTGCCGCCATATCGTACGAAGCTGCTGTTCTAAGGCATTCCATGGTTATTTTGCAGAGCGACAACAGAACTGTAATTTCGTACATAAAAAACGAAGGCGGGACAAAATCTCTACCCCTTCTGGAGTTGACAAAACAGCTTCTAAATCTGGTGGATCACCTCGAGATACTTCTAATACCCCATTACCTTCCAGGACTATACAATACGGAGGCAGACCACCTTTCGCGGAATCGTGCCAGCTCAGAGTGGAGCCTAAAGCACGAAGAGACTCACAGAATTTTCAGCCTTTGGGGAACCCCAGAAATAGATCTCTTTGCATCCAAAAACGCGCATGTCGTTCCGACCTATGTTACGCGAGACTTGTTAGACTCGAACGCTTGCTTTCACGACGCGTTCAGCAGATCCTGGCTATACGATCTGGCATGGGTGTTTCCACCACCGGCGCTAATCCCGCGTGTACTACGTTACCTAAACACAGCGTCGGGTCGTTACATCATAGTAGCACCCAAGTGGACGAAACCATTCTGGCGCCCAGATCTGAAGCGCCGCGCTCTCACACGCCCTGTCAAGCTACAGAATCTGGAGAACAATCTGGTGGACACTGCGACTGGCCGACCTCCAACTCAGGTGAGCAGTCTACATCTAGAAGTTTGGCTAATTTCGGGTGGGACGAATTGACAAGAAATTGGGCAAATGAAGAAAAGGAATTGCTTACAACGTGCTGGAGACCGTCCACACGTCGGACTTATACACCTATTTGGAATAAGTGGTTACTTTGGTGTAGTGGAAATAATGTTAATTTTCGTACTTGTCAGGCTGCTGATGTAGCTAGATACTTAGCACATCTTCACCTCTTAGAAAGACTATCATATCGTACGATACTTGTGTATAAATCATGCATAGCATCTATTTGCGAAACCTTTGGTAATACAAAAATATCATCTAGTCATATTGTAAAACATATCCTTAAAGCAATATCATCAGCAAAGCCAACCTCGCCTAAGCCTCCAATATGGGATGCAAGAATACTTATAAAATACCTTAAAGATACAAACCCAAACATTAATAATTTATATGATGTATCTAGACGCGCCGCTACGGTTCTGTTACTGTGTTCGAGCCGCAGGGTTCATGATCTCTCACTGTTACATTGTGATTCAGCTCATTTCATAGATAATGGCTCTTCTATTACTTTACACCCGATGTTTGGATCCAAAACTGATTCCTTATCGCACCGCCAGTCCAGCTGGGTATTGCATACGTCACCTAACAAAAATATTGATCCAGTGTTTTGGCTTAGAACTCTTAAAAAAGTAACAGAAAATCATAGAGGCTCTATTTCTAATCTTTTCATTGTAACTAGAAGTGAAGTCAAAGCAGCTACTCCTACAATTATAGGCGGATGGGTTAAGCGAGTTTTAACAGAAGCCGGTATAAAGGCCTCGCCTGGTAGCTTTAGATCCGCTGTTTCCTCTTTAAATTGGATAGAAAACTATTCAATTGATGATATTTTATCCAAAGGTAATTGGCAACATGAATCAACCTTTAGAAAATTCTATCAAAGACAGGTAAACATACCAACAGAAAGTGTACCAGAGAAATCTCTTTCCCAATATTTTTCTGTACCGTAATACTGATTTTCTTTCTGGTTTAAATTAGTTTTACACACTGCTAAAATAGATTAATGACGTTAATGTATCTCATATGTTAACTGATAAATGAATATTTATATTGAGGCATATAAATCATTTATACAAACATATTAAATAATCCTTAATCACATTGTTGCGTTTCTATTCACAAGCCACCAGAAGATAACAAACACATCTCTCATAATGGACTTCGGACGTCGATCGGAACACATAATATACAAATTTTACCTACCAATAAAATTTTTATTATGTTTCCATAGACGTCCGAAGTCCAGACAATGTCTTCCTGGTGGATCTTTCAGCCATTTAATATTATGAGCCGAACAATGACCGAAATACATGGTGGCTTGGAAATTAAAAATTTTAGTTCACAGTATGGTATAGAGGGCGCTGATGGCGCGGTTTCCGGCAGAAAACAGCGACATCTAGCGACAAAAAGCGGTAGGAAGGTGATGTACTCTCTCATAATGGACTTCGGACGTCGATCGGAACACATAATATTGGTAATTCCTATCGTTTTTCTAAACTATTATTCTAGAAGTAAAAAAAAATGGAAAGTATGAAAACGTTTAAAAAGCTATCTTTATCTGGCAATTTTTACATCGCGTAGATATATTTTGCCCTGGATCCAGTTTCAGTGCTTGTTGCCATAAATCTATCTCGGAAATAAGTAAAAGAGATACCTGCTATGAACAAAAAAAAGATTGATAATTAATTCAACATTAAGATTAATGGACCTACTATGGAGTTCTGAAATGTTTAATTAACAAATAACGAATGAGAAATTTTTGCTATCGGAATGCTGTTAATTAATGTAATTAGGTAGTTAAAAATATTCCAAAAAATGCTATTGTTAATTGACCTATCAGCATAGAAAATGTTTCAAGCAAATTTTCATTGAATAAAAATAAAAATAATGGATTTTCAACAATTATAGGTTTATAGGTATATGGGGTTTGAATATATTTTTCATTTATGACATATCAACACTTATCACTTATACATACTTAAGTTCAAGTACATTTTACAAATATTGAATAAAAATATATAAATTTTGAACGTTATACAATAACTTTGTAAGATCATTTGAAGGAGAATGTAGCGTACTAGAATCTTAATATTATACACAGTAACATAGCCCACACACGTGACTACCTCTGCGGCCCTACAAGTATCAAATTACGAACTAAATATTCACTGAAACGATATTATATGGGGTAACATAGTAACCGATCCTATTTAATGAAGGTAACAAACACTCGGCTCTAAGATTTTTTAAGAAAAACGAGTTTTATCTCAACACTATTTCATCAACTTGCGCAATCCGCAAGATGTGGGGCGATAAATGATTTCTTTCTTCCAAAACATGTGATTCGCTTTGCATTTGAACAAAATTATAAATACGAATACTAAATAATATGAGAATCTTAGATATAACTTAAGAAATATAATTGTAATTATAAACAAAGCCTTTAATTGTAAATTAAGAAGTTAAAACTGTTACTCAGTTGGCCGCTGGGACTCGTTGGTGGCGCTCGTTACTTGCGGCTGCCGAGTTCCAAATTTAAAAATCAAATTTAGAATGCATCGAGAAAACCGGTGCTTACAACGTTTTTAGTTTATGAATACGAGTGTTAAGATTCAATTGAATGTATTAAGTTAAATCTCGAGCATATATTTGTGGATTGACTCAATGTAAACTTTAATCGGTATTCTTGGTGAGTATAAATTCTAGTTATATGTTTATCGGAATAAATTTTATATGAACTGCTATATTTATATCATTTGATAAATAACACATTGATGTTATTGATAAAGAATTTAATTGGACTGTCACGTAAGAAGGTTAGAACTATTGATCAAATCGAATTTATATGTAGTATATTCTTGAAGGAAATTTCATGACTAGTACTACTGAAAATAATTAAATGTCAGTGATCCATTAATAACTCATATTTTCAGATTTCAAAACTATGTTCTGGATATATTAAAGATCATTTTATAAACAATCATTAGTAGCCCTTTTGTCGTTCTACTGTTTACATGGGTCATAGTTAGAAGGGTTAAGACCTTAATTTACGCTGGCTGTGCGGGTAAGCAGACTGCACACGCCCCAGGAAAAGTTATAGAGAAGTTTAAATTGTAGGTTTCCTCCGATGTGTATATCAAGTTACAGCAAGAGATAGTTAATATTTTTAATGCACATATTTTTGAACGCGAATAAACATAGTGTCATTTACGAGTATAAAACGTTCTATCTACATATTAGATAATAATTATAAAGATAATATAACATCACTCCTATGTTTCCCCAAAGGAGTAGGCCGGTGATAAACCACAAAAAATAAGGATATTAATAAAATATTAAAGTATGATTATTACATCTCAATTCATTATTTTATTTTCCTTTTTTTAACATTATAAGACGAACGACATAAGTTAACAGAAAAACCACGAACGTCGAACAAAACCAAACCAGAAAAGGCATGTCAAAATTTACTTTTAAAAAATTGGGTACATAAAGAATACAATTCCAATGACGTCCATAAAATAAAGAGAAAAAAATCACAGACTTTAAAATACGTACGAGGTGATTAAATCAAGCACATCATTAATAATGTAAAATTAGAGACCGGTTCAGAATTTCACAACAAGTAGGCAGTTGTGAAACGTAATGTTGTAGTTGAATGTCGTAGGTTTTTTCCAGGGCTCCATTGAAGGTGGAATTTAAAGTCAAAATTAGTACCATTTTAACTAAGGATGTAACGTTCACTCGAATCAATAGACAGTGGGATAAAATATACAATCGCAACTATGTATATCTTATACGTTTTATCATTTTTATAGGGTAATATTAAAGTAGCAGAGCGCAAGAAATAGTTGTTTAAGATGAAAAAGGATTATAACTATTTAATCGCTTTTTTTTTAATTTCTACTCGAATTTCTGCAAATATGTCAGGGTACTCTTGAGTATTTATAAAAAATCAAACTTAAAGTTAATCATTTAGTTAACTCACAACGTAATTGTGTGACAATATCGCCTGAAAAATTCTATAAGAGTGATATACACCTGGTGGCAAGTGGCCATAGAATTTAACTTGCTTCTTACATTGAATTACATTTTTTATGTAAGTGATATACGTAACCTAACGTAACATCACGCCTTTAAGCCCCGAAGAGGTAGGCAGAGGAGTATATTACGCTCCTATACATATTTCAACAGTTACGTTTACGTCCCACAATGGAATAGATGGTGAGCCTATAGCTATACACCGGGCACAAATCCAGTGTCTAACCGCTACTAAGAATTTTTAGGGGTCTATTGTTAAGGCAATAGATTGACAACTTAAAGTTTTTTATTAACATGTTCGATTGAAAAGACTTCCTTATTAATTTTGGTCTTGGACTTTTTGCGATAGATCCGTATCTATTCGTTCGTTAGGCTGTGGACGAATTATGATATTATTGGGTTGAGGAGATCTTTGTACTATGTACATTGTTGGTCGTAACTTGCATTTTAAGGCATGTTCGGATTCATACCGAGGCGTACATTTTTTAAAGAGGTATATTTTTTATCAGAACTGGAACCCTCAACTAATCATTTTAATAAGTGCTTACCTATACACAAATTGGTCAAGTATC
Organism: Mimoniades ocyalus; assembly: GCA_018245615.1. Taxonomy (NCBI): domain Eukaryota; kingdom Metazoa; phylum Arthropoda; class Insecta; order Lepidoptera; family Hesperiidae; genus Mimoniades; species Mimoniades ocyalus. The sequence continues at coordinate 11,513 of DWDV01001151.1, forward strand.
TTGTTACATTCTTTTCGGTGTTAATAATTCTCACTCTTTGTGAAAATTACACAAGTATTATTATACCCAATACTATGTATACAAAATTTTTTATGTCATTATCTGTATAGTAAGCATGTTACCTACTTTAAAGTGCACTATCATGAAGTTAATTTTTTCCAGTTATAACAGACGAGACTTCGACTGATACGTGCATAAATAATGCAAATGTCTATGTTATCATTAAATTTGAAATTTTCAAAAGCACAATTGAAAAATAGACCTAGACATTTAACATTTTAAAATCAAAATACCAACGTTTAGTATTTGTAGTTCAAAATGTCGTCTGCCTACCGGCGATGTTTGTCTCATCAAGGAAGAATTTTGATCAATCGATACTGGACTAGATAGACTCTCTTTAACAATGCCCAATTTTGCCGTCGCTCCTAAGACGCGTATAGGTAATAGATGTATCGAACATTCAGCACTCTATAAAGTCTTGGTTTTGACTAAATTGACGTCAATCACATAATACACACTTAATTGATAAAGAATTAAACAATTAAATAAATTAAAATAAAACATTGGACACTGATTAATTCGAATTTACTTTGAAACTTTGTATCTTTAAATGCTAGTTTGTATATTTTAGTTTTTTTTTCTATTGTATAAGTTTATTTGTGGCTGACAGTGGTTTGAAAACGACAAACAGAGTATCAGCCTCAGACCTGTGTTATTGGAGAGCGCTATGCCCAGCAGTGGACGAAAACGAGTTGATAACGCCATTTAGGTCTTGGGAACACATACTATGGACAGTTAGGCGAAGTACCATATTTATTAATCTTGAGCTGCCGTGCTCTGAGTATCTAGAACATAGCTTTAATGTTACTTCATATCAGCCAGGGTTGGGCCATCTTAATTTTATAACAATTTTATTAGTCTTATACTGTGGCCATAGTTGAAATTATTAATCCAAATTTTAAACCAATTTTGGTTTTATAGGCAACGCGTGTCTAAACCATCAAGATACAAATTATTGTCTTTGCTGACTTTAAATGCACAAATGATACGCGCTTTACATCTCAGAAAAAGTCAAAACAATCTCTCGGCAGTTTCTTTATAACAAAGCGCTTTGTGTCAAAGTAGGTAAATTCTGTGACAGTGTACATTTGTCACAAAATTCAGCCGTCTCCTGATTAATGATTTGTCTTATTAAAGCAAAAACTTAAATTAATTAATGTGATATATGGCTAACTCAAATGGTGGTTAGTAATTCAGATTAATAATGATTTTAGAGGAGGAAAATAAGACCGAACATCATCAGACCATTGTTGGATTTACGGTTCCCCTTAACAGGCAAGAAGGTTGGGAAGCGCACGGTACTTACAATTCATTAAAACGTAACGTCATGCCTGAATCCCAGAAGATGTAGGCAGAGGAGTGTAGTTCACTCCCACGTTCCACCAATTACGTTTACGTCTTACAATGGATGGGAATTGTCTCGCCCCCTATGGGTGAGTCTATTGCCATACACCGAGCACAAATCCAGATTCCGAGCCACTACTAGAAATTCTTAGAAAAATATAATAATAAGGGATTTGAACTTAGAACCTCTCGATCAGCAGTCGCGCATGCAACCAGTCGACCCACGAGGTACGCATTCATTATTTCTTATAAAAAAGTCTAAATAATAATATTTGAAATTTGGATTCTATACATTATAACAGCCCTAACGGTAGTAGAGTATTTGTAACTTGACACGCAACGCTCAGCTCAGCTCAGTAACATTACCGTCAGTGAAAAGTCGTACGGTCTCGCTTGACCACAGCTATGTAATTTGTTTTGTAATTGGATATGGCAACACACATAAAATTATCATTTTTTATCTTTTACATCAAAGGAAAGTGCCATTATACAATTAATATACATATTTGATTTACACTTTAAATAGACGTACCTCAGCTTAAGGCAAATACATTTTCATGAAAGTGAACAGAAGAACCTTAATTTAAGTTAACAATATAGTTAAGTGACAAAAGTTTGGAAGCGTTAAACAATTTACAATCCAAAAGTGCTACGCTGAATACGATAAAAGATTTAATATCGTAAATAAAAATAAAGAAAATATTATTTCTTCGTCTTCATATATAATCGATGAATTTTTACAAGTAAAACTTTAGTACACTTATACTTATACAGAAGACATAAATTCGTTGCAAAAATCACATAGGTATATATAATATACAAGCAGACCGAAGGTGAAGCGAATTTCCTATAGTCTGTTTTTTTTCGCTACGGACTAAATTAACATTAGCTGTGTTGCAAGTTTTTTGCGAATCATTAATAGTGATGTGCTTACATAATACGTAATGTGATTACAAAATGGTAACTCCCCGTTCAGCGGCCATTTCATCGACAACATACCTCTCATGGGCTTTTTTATGTTTTATGGAAACAAATAACAC
>DWDV01001152.1:0-13955 GCA_018245615.1 Mimoniades ocyalus
AGTAACTGGTGAAACGTGGGAGTGTTCTACATTCCTCTGCCTACTTCTTCGGGGATTACAGGCGTGATGTTACTTTTAAATTGAAAAATCAAATAGCGCGCGTCCGGGAATTTGAACCCAGGACCTTTAGATCGGTAGTCGCACTTGTAACCAACATGATTAACGAGGCAATTCATGAGTAAACAGGCTAACAACGAGTAGCAAGTAAAGTAAACGCCCATTAATACATTTCCTGTAAGATGTTGGTTCCTTGCAATAGTGTACCGTTCAGATTGATCGTTTTGAGCCCAGATTTCACTTCATCCCAAATTTAATTCTGATGCCAACATACTCTGACCCAAGTCGGGCCGGAAGAAGAATAAATTCGCCGACCCCATGCAAGGACTCCCGGGCGTCTTAAGAGGCGACTGAACCTGACGCTACTTGATCGCAGCAACAGCGGAGGCGGTGTAGGAAGCTGTTCTCTGCGATCCCGTGCCGCCCAGCGTGTGGATTAGGCGAAAAGACCCCTGTAGGGATGCCAGCAATGGACTTGACAAGCTGATGATGATCAGGTCAGGTCACTTTCACTTCTAACATAAACTCATCAGGTCGCTTGTACTTATAATAGAAGATCTCTAGCTTTAATAATATTTCTATCACGCATCGTGCACCTACTGTGCACTTGTAAGTCTTCATATAATTGTGTGAAGATGATTGTAATTGGTTCCAATATACAACAGCATTATATTTACATACACCATATATAATTATATCAACGATACCGGTATACGTTATTAATGCGCGTAAAATTACAAATATATTTTTTCTTTAATTTCTAGTTATTTTTATGGACAATTAATGCATAATCGATTTGGAAGAAATACCATAACTGCATGCTATTCGAATTAATTATGTATATAAACGTACCTCGAATTTTTTCTGTTCATTGAAATGCGCATGTAGTAGGTACGCTTTCGTCTAGAAAGTTCGATTGTTTTAAATATATGTTACTGGCCAAGACCAATATGTTTTAATAAATACATGTAGCAACACTTTTTAGCATTCGCATAACAAGAAACTATATAAATACAAGTTTAGAGATTTTCCCCCAAACCTAGCACCCAACGTTCCCGAAGAGTTAGGGACATGAGCCAAGTATACGTCCCATCTTTGAATAGGTGGTGAGCATATTGCTCTACATCTTAATATGTGCCCAAGAACAATTACAAACACGATTCGAGAACTAAACTTTAGTATCATAATGCTTTACTAAATAGGTACATTAGTATATCCGCACAATTGCAACTGGAATACATAAAACCAGTCATTAGTGTTAAATACCGCAATAGAAGACGGAGAAATGTTTGCTAAATAAAAGCTGGAAACCGTCCCACCAGCTCTGAATCTTTCTAACTTCAAAAGCTATTTTAGTACTGGGTTGTTAAAAAGACAATATAGAAATGTAGTAGGTATATAGGTTTTGTTAAATACCAACGTCATCGTAAATGGTAATTTATATTTTATACATCAATTTCCACAGCAATAATTCTCTAATAATGTACGCGCTCGTTAAACTAACAAACTTTACATACTTTATCAATTTATTTAATATCTACCAATGAACTCTTATAGCTTATCATGTATTAGGGAGTGTAATACACCCCTCTGCCTACGGGATTACAGACGTAATGTTGTTACCTTGTAAATATTCTTGATGAATTTTAAAAACACGAAAAAATTGTGTCCGTGTTATCAGTGAAAGACCGTAATATCTGCCTACTCTTATGACAACGAAACCATAACAATATGTGCGTATAGATTATACTAAAATCCATGTAATCAAATAATAATCAAATTGGGAATTTTATTACTTCTTATTACAACATTAATGATATCAATACACTTCAAAAATTATAAACATAATATATTTTAAGTTAATGTCAATATTGCACACCTGTAAAATGCGATAATTCAGTCTACTGCATGCAGGATATGTACAATTATTTTACTGTCTAAAAGATATTATCCGTTGAATGTGATAAGAGAGTTGTCATAAAAATCACTCAACATCTTGAAGAAAGTCATTAGTCGTTCACGTGCCTTTCACATGATAAGATACGGCTATATTGCCACAATCGTCGCTACCCGCGTTATTAATAACTTTATTGCGTACGACTTTGAGACTTGGGGAGTGAAATTGTTTCTTTTACCGTATATGCAACTGTTGATCACACTGGCCGGCGTAACACCGATCGCCGAACGTGGCTTGAAGAACACTACTAGGCTTAAGAATGAAAGCGGGTAGGAGTAATTTTCAACCACTACCGGAAAGCTATAATTTCAACGTTAATCTTTGTAGATCTCATTTATTATTGATGTTTCCTTGCCTGGTTTTGATGAATTGACAAACGCAACGATGGTCACAGGTAGACGTAGACATCTTTTAAAACAACATAAAACACAATGACTAGTTCCTGTCAGGTCGCGTAAGTGAATCAGTACAAATAGCAGAAAACGAGACTTTTTACGTTTTGAAAGCAATAAATATGTAATAATATACGTACAGTGCCCGGTGCATGGTATTTTCAAATTTAAATTTTCAAATTCAAATGTCATTTATTCAAAATTGGTTCATTAGAACACTTTTTGTACGTCAAAGTGAAACTACAACCGCTTCGGAAGTTTCCTCGCTATGGAGAAGAAACGGCGAAAGAAACTCCATAGGTATGCTTAAGCTCAGCACCTATTCCATAATGGAATGTAATCGTAAGTGGTGAAACGTGGGAGTGCACTACATTCCACTGCCTGCCATGCTCTAAAGTGTACACAAAAAGTTTAAGTAACAAATATCAAATAAACTCAAAAACCTTTCGACCTTGGACATGCACACTGAAATATTTATCATACACAAAATGACGTCGGTAATCTTTTGAGATTATATTTATTGTTTAAAAAAAGATACGTGACAATGTAGATCAGCTTTATTGCCCACTTATCGAATCAATTGTTTTTCCTTTTGATCTTTGTAAATTATTATACATATATTGAAGTCTAACATTCAATTCATGCATTGTCTTATAAGCAGTAATGTCTCAACAAAAAATAGACAAGATAAAGTCAATCACATAACGCTCAAAAATTGTAATTAGCACATTTGTAACGTTAACATGATGTTACTATATTATATTCCCTTATGCGACGTATAAGCCTGCAGGCAGAAGCTGGATGCGCCAAGCCGGGCATAGGGCGCGATGGCTCCATTTGAAGGATGCCTATGTTCAGCAGTGGACAGAGATATGATGGTGATGATATCACGTATAACGTAACTGATGAAACGTGGTAGGTTACTACACTCTTTTGCCTACCGTTTCGGAAATTACAGGTGTAATGTTACATTATATTTTATGTACCGTATGATATCCGACGTAGATACACTTAAATATTTAAATACATTGTCAAAACGTTCGATATTAAATACTTTTACCGAAAGAAATATAATGTCACTTCTATTAGCTAGTACTGTATACAATTACTGGAAAATGTCAGTCAGTTCTGTGTGATTCATAAGTCTATGGTAGAGCAAGAACAATTTACATTAATAGCAGGACTGAAATAGGTACCTATTTGAATTCGATTTTCAACGAAATTATTCTAAACGACGATAAATAATAATGTTTGTTTATTTTTTATGCCATAAAAATAACGGATAACGTTCTGGCTAATTATTAATTTATTATACCCTGCCATCTACACCAATCTAGAAGTGAGTGGAAATAGTATTGTTTTTGAACTTTAAATCAGTCACAAACATGGCAGTATTTATATAAACATTGCAGCATTGTACTAAACCAGTATTTTTAACCGCCGAACTCGTTTTTTTAAATGGTAGAGTACCCGTGGAAATATATTATTTAAAACTATTATTAATTTGACTGCTTCGTTGGCTTGCAACGAACACGTTGCAAGCGCGACTGCCGATCGAAAGGTCCTGGGTTCAAATCCCGGTCGGGCACTATAGAATTATACTAACTGGAATTTTCTAGTAGAGCGGCTCGGAGTCTGCACATGTGCCCGATGTACGGAAATAGACTCACCACCTATTCCACAGTGGGACGTAAACGTAACTGGTGAAACGTAGGGGTGTACTACACTTCTTTGCCTGCCTTTTCGTGGAATACAGGCGTGAGGTTACATTTATGTTGCGTTCGAATAGCTAAATTGGCATCTGAGTCGATACAATAAAGTTATTTGTGTAATGAAACAATTCAACGTGTTCATATGGATTTATTATCACATACCCGTTTCATTTAGTGACGCCGCGGTAACTGTGAATAAATGGATCATTGTTTATCTTGTTACACGTACCCACTGATCGCGAACAAGACGTAATAACGTTACGTTTAAAGTAATTCTTTGCATGTTGCATGCATTACATATTTACACTTGTGTGTAAGCGAACTACTCGTATTTCTTGTTTGGGAACTTGGCAAGGGTACCGGGAACGGAGTGGCATAGCGAATCGTATGCATTACTGTTGGCTCAACCATGGGATTCTAATATAAACTGCCGTGGCCGTCAGTGGCAGTGCATCATTTATTAGTTTATTCCATATTTTCACGCGTTAGGGCTGCCACTCGTGACCTTCTCCTTAAATATTTTTCATCCATCAACTTAACTATTATCAACTATTATTATTATTTTTCATCCATCAACTTAAATATTTTTGAGTCCATCAACCCGCACTTAACGTGGTAAAATCACTCCATCCACTTCACAAAACCTCAGTGAACATAATGGAGCATCCTAACAGGTTTCCTAGCGATAGATTCTTGTGCTATTATCGGCAGTGATATTTAAAAAAAGCTATTCTAATGCTTGAGTACGCGCATAACTTAACGGCATATCGTATCGGGATTATAACCTTAGCAATATACAATGGAAGGGCTAAACCACTCAACCAACACAGCTTAAGCATGTATTTTATAAAACATAATAATTGAACTCAACAGCGTGTAAATAGCACTTATGAAATATCCACAAACACACCGCCAGCGAACTATTTATAAAACAGCAACAAACTATTTAATGCGGCTGATTAATTCGTGCATCACATGTATTGCACGTGTGAACTGTCGGGCGCGATTCACATTACCTCAGTATCTAATTGGCGATGCATAATTTATGTGCAACTACACTATTAATTTACTTCCATTTATCTTATGCTCTAAATTTAAACGCGATTTTATTCCACGTGTGCAATATTGAATACGTTACAACAATCAAATTTAAAATTTACCGACGAACTAATTTGTCTTATAAGTTTTTAATCGGCAGCTAAATAATTTGTACATTAATTAATTAAGATTTAATATATATGTATATTGAATAAAATAACAGACATTGAGTGTTTGGTCGTAATCATCCAATCATTTTTTCAAATTGATTTTACTGATTGATTCTATGTTATAATTATATTTATAGTAACACAAGAATATCGCAGTGAGAGTTTATTTTGCGTCTTTCTTAAACATGCTAATGTCGGAATGATTCCGGAACAGCACAAAAGTAAGCTGAAGTAATCGTTTAAGCCGAAAGGCAATAGTAACAACTTGGGACATCACACACGGCCATCTGATCAACCAAACAATCATCTGATCAAAAGTTCAATAAGCAGATGAAATAGTTGTAATTTATTTAAACACAAGATTAAGCCTATAAGAAATACTGAAAATCACGAATATCGAGTGTGACACTGATCACGTGCTCCAGTTGGCTCCTGGCCACGGATTTGGCATACTTACGTTTGCCCATAACCAACGTTTCAGTGGACTTTGAACATCACTCAGCGTCTTTGGACTTACTCACGCGCATGACGCGACTCGGCTAGAGATTCTAAAAACAATGGATGAGCGGGAACAAATAATGCGAACATCGAATTAGAGTGAAAGAATTTTTTTATGTGATTTGTTTGGGTTGAAACTCTTCATGTATTTTCAGATTTTGCAGGTGTTTTATTTTGACAAATTATTCCCTTCCCTTGTGGCAATGATAGAGTAGTCAATTTTATTAGTTATTTTACTAAGTATATTACGAATTCTTTGTTCAGTATAGTACACCATAAATTAAACTATAGTTTGTTATTTTAGCATCTGTGGTAGATAAAATCGAACATTTAAATTCGTCACACCATAAATTAACCATCAATTTTTTAAGGTTGAATAAATGGAAGTTGTAAAGAATGTAAATAAAAAAATACATAAAGGGCATTGACCGCTCACGCAGCGCCCGGCTGATAGCAGTATGACAAAACGTTTGGCGATAAGCCAGATCACCTTAACCTTGCTGAGACACTAAGAAACAGTCCGTTATTATTTTCCAAGCTCCCCAAACATCTCCTTTCTTTGAATTGTATGTACTTGTAACTATTCAGGCTGATTCGAGAGTACTACGTCCAAAAACAAAAATTTCCGGTTATTAGTGTTGCGGTCGGAATTAAATACGAGTAAAACAATCAGATAACATACAAAAATTATTATGGTACTAGATTTTAATATTCAGTTTGTAAATATACAGAACGTATAAAGTATGTACGATACCTATATATTAAGAAATTTAGATTGTACGTTTTAATACAATTTAACACATTTCATATTTAATTATATCTCATTCTTCGCTTGTACGCGACTCATGAATGTATGCAAAGATTACACTGTCCAATTGTTAATGTCGACAATAAAAAAAACTGACGTATACGTAAACATCTTCGCGTTTGAACATTTTAAGAAACTATTAAAATTGTATATAGCATTCAATTGTCAAAAACCGGTTCGTTCTATGCATAGACATTATTATTACAACGCAAATTTCAATAGTTAAATAAATTAATATTACATAGTTGAAGTTTCATATTTTATATTAAGCACGAGCTGAAACAGAGCGACGTAATGTCTGCACGCGTTTATTTATACAACAAGGAGGTTTAGATAACAGAGGAAATGATACGATAACAGACCTAGCAAACAAATAACGTATAATATCTACGTGAATAATTAAATGATAAAAGTTGTTATAGTATCATAAGCTACATAATATATCTACATGTCTCTTCACAATCATACTGTTTTTCATTTCTTTTATTGTATTCATACCTTCATGCCCGTATTCCCCGAAGGGGTGTACAGAGAGGTGTATTACACTATTCACTTGTTATGCTCTACGTCCCTCCATGGAATGGGGGATAAGCCTATTTCATTTTATTTCATAAATAAGGAAATAGGTAGGTACCACGGAACATCTTCAAACAGTCGCAGAGAAACATTGTCTAGCCTGTTTTAACTATAGCCAGGCACAAATTGATCAGCTTTACTTCACTAATGTGTAGTTATTTGGCAGTACAAATGGTTATACTGTCGTCAAATGAGTACAATGAGTAGTCGTCAATTGTCAGAGGAGTTATATTGTCACTAGTCAATGAGTAACGTATTTAATAAAACGGTGGTATTTTGAGTAAATACAAAGTTTTCCCGCCTCTTTTTGTATTTCGAACATCATTATTATTAATCAAATATGAATGAATGATGATGAGCCTGATGAATATAGAAGAAGCACTTCACATCAACAACAGTAATTGGCATCCAATTCTTTGCCTATCTCGGAAGGGACCTAGCGTCATAATAATAATTACGTTTAATCAATAACTCTTGGATGCATTTAATTTAATTAATAGATTTAATTACATCTAATTTAATATTCTTAAATACAACGAAACTATTGTAAGTTATATAACATCATTATTGGTAACTTTAGTGGGCATAGGTTTAGTCCACATATGACATTTTTATGTCCGAAAACGGGATGAAGTCGCGAAAAGAAGAAGATGAAGAAATGAAGGGGGAATGTAAATAAGCGCTGGCATTGCAGCGGGCGAAGACTGGCGAATAGTACCAATGTTATTATATCCTCATTGACTAAACAGTTTTAAAATTCAATGTCGCTAATTAAACTAACCTGACATCCTTAATTAATTAATGTTGAAAATAATGATATAAAAACTTTGCTTACGTATTTAAATTATAATAATTAATATATTATGTAGTATTTGTATAACGTTATGAAAATACATATATCTAAAATCACACTGAAAATCAGTAGCCGGTGGTTTCCGCGGCGAATTCTGAGTGTGGCCCTTTTTCGCCCCGCTTAGATCGATTACTACTCCATTCTTTTTTTTCGTATTTTTTTCTTATTTCTGTTTGTCTCATATGTTCAGATACATGTACTCGTTTATAGTTATTTTATTATACTGTATTATTCTATATTGAGTATCTGTCTGTATTTTTTGGGCGAAATAAATATGTTTTTCTTTCTTTCTTTCTTTTCTAAAACACATACATACATAATTATATGATTTCGTAATCAAAATAAAATATTATAATGATAATTAAAAATCTTCTTTCATATCATCAATAACTACAAAAACAGTAATACCATGCTAAGTGTTTTTACACTGTACATACCTACTGTTATTATTGTGCTATAATTTTGAAGATTTTGTTCAGAAATTAGAAGTTTTAAGTATGACGCTACTGATCTATTATGGACTGGAGTGGTAGTAACGATTTGAGAACGGAAAATGCCGCGAAAAAGACGCAAACGTTCATTCATATTACGCAAGCAAGAGCTTTCTGTTTTAAATAAACGAACGACCCATATAGCAAACTATACACCATTGATTTCCAAACTTAAACGTGCATGGAATGTATGTACGGAATGTATCACTTTTAACAGTTAATAATTGTAGCATAATAAATTAACGAAATGTTCTTTTTTTGTCGTTACGTTCCAATTTCAAATTAGATTTATTTTTATACCACAATCACGATTGTTTTGTTATTTTTTTTTTGTATCACATCTATTTCAAATCAAAATATCACGTTAATTTCAAATATGATAATTGACATTTTATTTATTCATTTATGTATATGTATGTACATAAAGATATATAAGACACTGCATATCGCAGTTGTGTATGAAAAATATTATTGTTTGCACGTTGCATTATTCATGTAAAACATAGTTTAATTTAATTATCACTTAGTATCTATTGAATAACATCAATACACGTGTGTCACAAACAAAATAAATTATGTGGAATAACTAAGCATGTTTGCATGTGTTTGCCTCGATTAGGAACCACTTATATGCAGACAACACGAGACACTTATGCCATGGTGTGATCATGGACTACCTAGATCCATACATTACTGAATGATTCTGATAAAAGGTTCCCGTTAAAGTGCTTTTTTATTTAAAATTTAAATAGAGAAAAAAACCGTTACATTAATTTGAAATGGAATGCATAGTGTGTCATAGATAAAATATATCTTCAAGGTAATGAGGTCTTTAATTTAATATAACTAAAAACAATTATACTTACTTCTCATCAGCCATCGCGTATATTTATTTGCTTATATTATTTACACTAAATCAATATGAATAGTCTGACACAATATCACAGTTTTATAATTAATGCCTGTATAATATCACATTATTTAAACTAATTTAAGGTCACTTTTATTGACGTTATAATATATTTTTGCGAAATATTACAGGCATTTTTCAATGCACATAAGCGTCCTGTCCTACTGACGGTTACTTGCAAACTGATGGTACTTGCAAGATTCACACATACATATATAGATGTTTTCCCGCGCGAAAATTATGTTTAGGTAGTTACAGAATGACGTACCGTTTTCACCCTCTCACAGATAATGTAACGGAATAGACGTTTCTGACAATATCATTTAAAAAAGACAATATATCTGTCGAATATACATAAAGGTCATATTATTATAATCAGCGCTCGTTACCTATAACACTTTTAGAAGAACGATGAATTACTGAAATAGAAAATATGTTTTACTACACTTTTTTTTTAAAGAACGTTTGTCACAGCGCTCCAATTATGCCACAAGGAAAACAAAACACTTTCCTTATACCCCGGTCCGAATGAGCTTTGCCGTAAAATTTATAATATTTTTATTACAAATAAGTGATTTCGCTTCCGTTACATAGGTTTGCAATATATGAGACCCATAAACTGAAGCGTCTAATTCTATTCATTTCTCAAGAGTAAATGACCCAAATATAGACCTATATCTGTGAGTTCTCCCAAATAAGCCTCAGGCACAGAGTACCATAAAAATAGTCACATTGCCATTTAACTTCTCAATTTCTCCTGCAGTTGCCTGCATAGATCATCCGCTATTTAAAATATAATCACCAAAAACTAATTAGGTACAGAGCTTGCCCGGTGCTGATCGTAAGTTATCTGCAAGGTTGCATATTATAGTTATTATTTTTCATAATATAATGTATTTTTACATTACTTGATATTTATAAAGAATATACAAACATAGAAACTTCCTAGAGTAAATAACATCTAAAACTGCAATATGGATTGACTATAGTATTTCAATCTGCGCAAAACCGTGTATTGCGTTCCAATATTCAAATACGTGACAAGTTGTTCAGTTGTTTTTATTAGGAAATGTCCAGTATACAAGTACCTTGCACGCCACGAAGGGAACCGAATCGCAAATGAACCTCATTAATAATTAATGAGACAAAAAATGTACGCACCAAACCAAATGTTCGCTACTAAGAAATCAAGATTTTTCGAAGTTATAATCAGATTACATCAAATGTAAAAATAGCCGAGTACTTTATTACAAAATCTATAGTAAAATATGACAAAAAATCTGTTGTCATTTTCCTAAGGATCGATAGATTATATATAATATAAGCAACGTAAATAATTCGTAATTTATTCGTAAATCATTTTAGCGAAATTGATATTTAAAAGACATTTTATAACATAATTTGTAATATGAAAATTTCTTTACACTCCATCCAAGACTATGACCCACGTATTTTAAAAAAACCTTTAAAGGACATTGTTTTCATGAAAAAAAAATGCTACTTCATAAATCTATTTCAATAATAAATTTTCAATTCCACAAGAATTTTTTCAATTTTTTTATGTATGAACATTGACCTGCATTTGTATTTGCTATATAATTTCTAATCACTTGCAAACAATAATATATAAAATTAAATATAGCGACACTAAGTTGTCGGCAAAAATTATACCTACATGAAGTGTGGAAAAGTTGTGGCTATTCGTAGTATTCGTTTGACTTATAACTTTTATATTCACGGGAAGCACACGCGGTAATGTTGAAAAAATCCTTGACAGCGACTATGCGAATTCTCAATGCACTGCATTATGAAAGATGTATCATTAAAAGCTGACTTTTCTACAAATTAAATGAAATTGATTTTGTTTATTATACGAAAATAACAATTCCTTCTAGAAATGCTGAATTCGAAGACAAATTCGCGCTCAAATCCAGTACCTACTCGATGACAGGCATCGCTCGGTCGACATGCGAATCGAGTTAGCGAATTATCACATGGGATAACAAATAGAATCTGAATTGATACATCGTGATCGCATCGCACACATAATATTATCATTCGCTTCGAAAATACTTCCTATAACTTTTTGATTGATATTTTAAGAAGATATTAGAATTATCCTTTATCGTCGCCCATCTTACCCTCGCGATATATGTACACTTAGAAATAAAATTTAAAAAATACGTTTTCGGGAACGGAAGTAATAGAAGAGAGTGATGAATGTAGAAGCGCGTTAGGTCTGTAAGAACATTTGGCATTGGTGTTCTCTGCCGAAGTAATATTAATAAAGATCTATTAGAACGTTTCTGGTTCAGTTTTAATTTACAAATACACAAAAATCATGCACTCTATTACTATTTGTTGCTTACAAACGTACGTTATTTGAAAACACTTCTCTTAATCCAAGCATCTACAATTCTGAAATTTACAACTTACAATACAATTTACAACTTACAATACAATTTACAACTTACACTACAATTTACAACTTACAATACAATTTACAATACCTACATTTATAATTCTGAAGAATTGACGTACATCGTTACATATACATATGTGTATAAGATTTTTGCATCAGAAAAATGACTAAAATATATGCATCTTTTTATAAACTAGTACATACACACATATCGTCACGGCAGGTCCCTTACGGGGTAGGCAGAGAACACCGTAAACATACCGTTTAATAAAGTAGTAAAATAGACATATTACAAAAATAAACAAAATAAGTATTACACCCCTCTGCTTACCTCTTCGGGGGATGACAAGCGTGATGTTACGTTTTACGTTTAAAATAAATATGCACCGCCCGCACTCTTACCGAGGGTCGCCCCTCCAGCGAGGCCGCGTCGCGCACACGATCCGTCTTCAGTATTTGACCAGCCGACGCTGTCAGTGAAATTTTGCGGAAAATTATCAAACATCCACGTTCTCACCTTCGCAACCTCACATCGATAAGGTTATAAATAACATTTAGGAAAACACCTTCGTGTCCACATAAATAACTTGTTGCCAAGAAACTGGAATATTTATAACGCGAAAGTACTGCCTACCAACCTCATCACGATTTAGGGCAGATAAAAATAAACAAATACGTAAATAGATGTTTATTTCACACATCTGTACCTTATTTATCTTAAACAAGCTGACAAGACTATCGAAATCGAGGAAATCATATTCACTAGAAATTACTTCTAGCTAATATTTTGATTATAAAATAAAAAACAATTATGTATTGTGTGTTTTCATGTTTTAAATGCTTGTTGACAAACGAATGACGTTTAAATTATTTGGATATTGTTCATACAAAAGTACTAAAAACGCGATAAAAAAATGGAAGGTAAAGGTTGGGAGGTAAAAGTTTCGGGTCATATGTATTTTTTAACGCCGAAACTAAAAAAAAAAAAAATTTCGCCAATTAATTTACAATTGACAAATACAATAAAATACAATTTACAAAAAAATAATTTTTGTAAATAGGACCATCCTTATCACTTAAGGGTATAAAAATAGCCTACTACCTATTCTTAGACCTATAGAATATTCACAAAAAAATCCTAAAAATCAGTGAAGCCGTTTCGGAGGAGTTTGACCACTAACACTGTGACACGAGCTTTTTATATATCACATTTACCAGTACGCAGTCGCTGTGCGTTCCATAATATGATCAACAGTTACCTGTTATTGATTTAATTCGCTTCACTATTGAATACACTATCGGTTAAATACCACCTCGTTAGTCGTGTTGGTTTTATTTTATTTATTTATTGAAATAATTAGTACGGTTATACACCAATTACACTAATTACTTAAGTACCTACATAAACACAGCATAATAATATAGAATGACGAAAATATCAACAGAAAAATCAAAAACCTTTTTGTAACTTTTTTGTGACAGTAAATGAGGTTAGAACAAGATTGAGTCAGATTAAATTAAATTAAACACTAGAATATTTAAATTTCAATTTCAATAATACAATATCAGCAAATTTCAATCAATCAATTAATTAGTATCTAAATAAATGTCAATAAATCAATAATATTAATCTATTTAATGTCAATGTTAGCAATCATACATCACGCATTCACTTCACAATACTCAAGACACTCCGACAATATCGTCTTCCATTGATCCGCAAAAAGTCAGTGTGGCGCAGCATCCAGGAGAGCATTGAGAGCAGACAGGAAACGCGGTATCGGAGACCTCGACCGGTACTGCACGGCAAGTACGAGCGGCGAATAGTTTGTTTCCTGATTCGGAGGTATTTGTTTGGGACATAAAGTTTGCATAGCTGCAGAGGGACATAAAGTTTGCATGGTTGCAAGCGCAACTGCCGGTCGAGATGTCCTGGGTTCATATTCCGAGTCGGGCACTAATAGATTTTTGTAACTTAGATTTTGTAGTAGTGG
The DNA here is from genome assembly GCA_018245615.1 of Mimoniades ocyalus. Taxonomy (NCBI): domain Eukaryota; kingdom Metazoa; phylum Arthropoda; class Insecta; order Lepidoptera; family Hesperiidae; genus Mimoniades; species Mimoniades ocyalus. Next base: position 13,879 of record DWDV01001152.1, read on the forward strand.
CTCGTAGTGTGGATACGTGCCCGGTGTACGGCTACAGGCACCGAAACGTGGGAGTGTAGTACAATCTTCTGTCCACC
>DWDV01001153.1:0-13955 GCA_018245615.1 Mimoniades ocyalus
TTCGACCCGGGAATCGAACCCGGGACCTCCCGATCGGCAGTCGCACTTGCAACAAACACGACCAACGAGGCAGTCAAACTATATAACTATACATAACGATTGGACTACTGAATTCGATCCCCGGTTCGACTGCTATTGGGTTTTTCTAACTCGAATTATCAAGTAGAAGTTCGTAGTTTAAACTAAATAGTATATAACTATTGTTACAACTAAAACAAACCGACTAATATTTATTCTGTAAAATCTCTGTAAAATGTAAAATCTGCATGTCTGATCTGACTTGCCTAAACAAATACGTTGAAAGTTGTGTTGATGTAGAGGTCCATGTAGCCCTTAGGCCCACTAAAGTCAAATAGAATTGCTATCTGAAAACTATTGGCACTGAATATTTAAACAAAATGTCTCGTGGTATGAACACGTCTGGTGTAAGGGGTCGCTAACCTCAGATTACTAGCTTACCCAAAAAAAGAAAAGCATTTAATATATTAATGTTGAAACACATATTTCACAAAACCATTTAGTTAGAAGTTGTTAAATGTTCGTACAATTATTACGCAATAATTTTTAACAACATTAAACGGAATAATAACAATTGTCTATTAAAACGTTATATCACGCCTCTATTCCTGGAAATGGTAGGCAGAAGAGTGTAGTATGCACGACACTCCCACGTTTCACCAGTTACGCTTATGTCCCACAATGGAATAAGGGGTGAGCTTATTGCCATACACTGGACACAAATTCTGGATATTAAGTTGCTGTACAACCTGCTTCGTGGGCCGAGTGCTTGTGACCGGCACATTTGACCGTGAACTACTGAATTCGATCCCCGGGTCGACTGCTATCGGGTTTTTCTAACTCGAATTATCAAGTAGAAGTTCGTAGTTTAAATTTGTGCCCGGTGTATGGCAATAGGCTCACCACCTATTCCATAGTGGGACGTAAACGTAACAGGTGCAACGTGGGAGTGTACACACTTCCCTGGCTACTTCTTTGGGGTCATACAGGGAGATGTTATGTAGAATAATTATTTTTTATGTAGTCACTTAAAAATTGTATAGAGTTTATTGAAGTCAATTTCTTTTAGGTACATTTTTTAATTAATTATCGGAGAGACGTAGCTCTAGTACGTACTCGGACTAGGACGAACAGCCGATGGTCAGTTGAGAAGGAAGATAAAAGTGGTAGAGATATAAATCGAGATGGAAATGAAATCAGTACTATTTGAACTGTTTATTATGAACCAAAGTTTAAAGTTAGTTGTCTCCTCAACAGGCGCGCGTCTATGAAGGGAGTGATGAATGTGAAAGAAGTGCGTCTCGTCTGTAAGGATAGATATATTTGGTACTGGTACTCTCTGTCTACACCGTGCGGTAGCTGGCGTGCTGATATAACATTAAAAGTTTAGCAGGAGGAAAATACAGTCTCTCATCGCATTTAGCGCTCAGGAGAATATATGCTACAGTAAAATTTACTTAGTTCCATAGTTAGGTACTTATAAGTGTGATATGACAAAAACACATAAATATCCATTATTATACAGATTAATTCGACGCTCGTTACCAACCATGACCCCATATGCGCCCGACGAGTCATTAACTCCCACGAATTAGCTAATAGTAGATATATGTAAAGGGGCTTACACAATGCGCTCGGTTTGATGCAAGAACAATGTTGCACTCGCATGTAATGCGCTTATGCTGGAAGGCTTTTATCCTGGGACAATCGTACAGTAACCTCTGGTCGATCGACTGTAGATATTGTCCCTTAAAACTTATAATATAGTAGGTCCAAAGTGTAGCATATATGTAGTTGTATACTATGTTGTATACATATATTGTAACTCCACTGCACACATATTGTTCATAGTAAGTGAAATCGCGTTCGAAAATTTGATTCGTTAAATGTCATGTTATGAAACCGTTACCGTAGTTGCCTGGTAAAAGTGGTGGAAGTGACTGCACTATGGCCACAGAATGTCGGTTAAGCTTAAGGATCTTATATACAAGAAAATTATAACACCAGTTCTAGCTTATGAACTTGAAACATCGACTATGACACTAAGCCATGTCCATACCGTCCACGTGCGGAGCTAGGAGGCTCGACAAGATACGCAACGAGTACGTTCACGGCTCACTCGGCGTATGCATGAGAGGACTGCCTGAGAACATTGGGAATGTCAAGAGAGATCTGAATATCGCTGGGCGCAGATGAAGTCGGAGATCGAAATCGAAATGGACAAATAGTGTAGTAAAAGATACGAGGGCCTGCATAGGGCTCCATAGGCGAAATAATAATGCATAGGGGAGAGAGAGAAAGAAAAATGTTATGAAATCATAGACATCTGTCCGTCACGCAAAAGAGAGACATAATTCTTGAAACCATTCAGATCACGCTTCTTTTAGATAAAGAACGTTTCTTGTACCTTTTGTTTTAAAGGGCTGATAGCTCTGACGCGTTAGCATGTTGCAAACTATATATATAAAATGAACCAATAACAGACGCATTCGACATTTGAAGTCTTTTTCGAAGTAGCCAAAAGCTTGCGTTTGCTCACAATCTCAGCTGATAATAAGCGAAATGAAGCCTGGGTATACTACGGTTGCTTAAAAACGCTTATTCACTCTTCTCTTCCTAATGGCAAGTAGGTACCCAGAAGTGTTTTTGTACTTTGAAGTCACAATCGTAACAATCGAAATCAAATGTAAATCATCCATTCAATTATAAAATTTATGAATAATTTATAGCACGTCAGGGCTGTACGGAAAGAGATATTTAGCTGTTGGTGCTCTCTGCCTGCCCCGAAAGGATACTGGCGTTACTGTATAAAAATAATACAGGTAATAAGCGTCAAAACATTAAAACAATTGCTTATTACTTTGATTAACAGAATCTCTATTTAACGCCAACGTGGTTAATAAGATGTAGGTATGAAACATCAAACCCCGCGCCCATCCCCGCCCATGCTCACATATCGATGACTCAAAGTCACTCCGAACATTTCCAACACACGACCCACTGGCTCCTCGCGCACCTACGGTGCTGCTATTGTTTACCTATAAACATTGCACAATCAGCTGATCATTAACTGACTGTGCAGTTCGACTGATGACGCATTGAATATAAACATGTCACACTTGTGTTTCGCGGACAGGTTGGGAGAAAAGTATAGTACTCCTACTTTTAACCAGGTACGTTATACGTTCCACGGAATAGGGGGTGAGCTTATTTCCGTACAACGTACTCGAATCCAGATGTCGATGTCCTATTGGAAATTTCAGGTTACACAAACCCAATAATACACCGCTCGACCCATAGGTCGAACCCAGTATCTTTTTATATGCGGTCGCACTGGCAACCACTCGAACAAAGCGGCAGTCACGATTAAATGCCTCATAAACATATTATAGTTGTTATTGTCATTGTTATATCGTCACTCTTGGACCTGCGGGGTAGGCGGACACCACCCAATATCTTCATATTTACAGAAGTGATATGCTTCGTTTATATTCATCTCTCACTACGTAAATGAGCGGCGAATAAATCATTATCAAATGGTTAACCGTTAACAGGAGTATCCCTCTTTTATATTTGGCAGTGAATACACTTGCATTTCACGCTCCTTTTCTTGTTACAGAAAAAAAATCTGTATCTTACTTCTACGCTCTGCTCTACAGAGATAAAGACACCAATTTCATGGCAGATTTGTCTATCGGAAGTTTTCTTTTCTGAAGAATCTACAGCATATGTTATATAATGAAAGTTGTCAACACAATATCGTCACCAAAAACAAATACCATGAAGCGTTCTGGCACACTCGGTGTTACTAATTTACTCAGATAGTTTATGACCTTCGAAGGCGACAAGGTTATAAGCGTTTCTTTTGGTATATTTATTTTTCTGGTAATGCGGCGAAACTAGTTCATTTTCGTAGTTAAAAAGAAAAGCCTCCGGAAATACCAGGACTTTTCAAGAAGAGATTAATCTAGAGAGCCTCTACACTAATAGGTTTCTCTAAAAATCTTCTTAAAAAAGGATTTAATTCAATTTATTAATTTTAATTATCCCCCTTTTGCGATGTGAACCGTCTTGTACTAGCAAGTGGCTTTCCTTCCTCGCATGAGATGTACGTAAAATCCATTAGGTCCATCCCACGGCAGCAGCCTCCGTGAATTCAGTTGGCCCTAACCTACATCTCTCTTAAAGATGCTATGGTTAGCTTTTGGATGTATTCAGTTAACGTATAGTAGGCGTCAATCATTTGTCTATGCGAAGGCTTTCCTTCACTAACCTTGTTGCGTAAGTTACGATGATTTTAATTCGATTAAGCAATTGTTCTATGCTTACGATGTACGGCATATTTGTTTGTGTAATCTCAGCAATTTGATAATAAACTTACACGGTTTAATTTCGTTATTGCGAATAATGTTATGTCTTAACTCACAGTCTCTTTACTTTATGACGACATGTTTTGCACGTTCCTTGCTGTGTTCGGTTCGATTCTTGAACGGAAACTTAATGATGAATATCGGTGTTTGTCTGAGACGAAGTGCTGAAGCTGTCTATACGTGTGTCCAGTGAACCGACAATAGGTGTAATTGATTCTACTACATGTCTATGAATCTCAAATCGACTGGTTTACTGGTCCACAGCTCTACTCTCCAAATGAGGAAATTAAAGTCCATAAACCTCCTCGTTAATTGAAAAGCGCGAATTGAAAAAATTCTCATGTCTTATATATTATTATGAGATCATCCTGTACTCACTTAGTTTGACCACAAAGCCTAGCTTTAGATAGGCGCCAATTAAAAGAAACCTATCAGTAGTGCAGCGCCTAAAATATTCCCGATATATATGGTGCGGTTATTGTGTTCCGGTATATTATCAAGGCGTCCGCAGATGCGTGAGAAACTCGCGGCCAGAAGCAGGACGTGAAAAGGGCTGCAGCGATATCAGGCGTTCTTTTAAATTACGATAACTTTTAAGAAACACCTACTGCTTACACTATGATATGTGAACATTTACATAACTAATTACTAATGAAATATAACAGCAACGCGCACGAATTAATTACCAAAAAAGTGTTACATTTTCGCATAATGTTCGGTATTCACACGCGTTACGTACCGCGGCGGCGGCGGCGGTCGCTTGGTAAGTTATTCCGCTTTCTAGAGCCAAGTAATTGTCTAATTAGGCAAACAGAAAAAAAAACGCTGGTACACAAACTGTTTCAAACTCCTACACGTGTTGGTGTTAAAATGTGAATTAATTGCGTGGTCGTGTCCAATGAATATTAGTTCCGAAGACTATTGCTTTTTAGTATATCGATATCGTATATTGAAGTATCTGTTGTCAGGTATTGAGATCGAGAATTTTGTTACTATTACAAATGCTAAACTGATTGGTTGGTCCAGTTGTTGGTGACTTGACGTTGTGCCGTATGTTGTAGGTTAGATTTCCAACTAGAACAAATATTTGTGTGATGAGTACGAGTATTTTTTCTGTCTGGTTGTCAAAATATCTACATATACAAACAAGTATGATTGTGTCGTTGGTCGTGTTGGTTGCAAGCACGACTGCTGATGCGGCGGTCCTGGGTTCAAATCCCAGGCCGGGCTCTATTGGTTATCCAGTCACCATAGCACAATAACTTAGCACCAGAGGACCGTGTCCGATATTGGATAAATCCTAATATACGTCATCATGCAATAAATAAAGTATCTAGTCTCTATTGAAAAGTTCAAATTTAAAGCTTTAATATTTTGTATAGAAATATTTGACACTGATGTTCATATTCATACTCGTTTTGTTCCATCTTTACAATCATTAATATTTCGGTCTTCGCCGCTACGGAGCGAGTAAGTAGCTATTGTAGTGCGATTATGTAATGAAGTAGGAAACAATAAATAAAACGCCACAAGAAATCTAATGGAGACGCAGTAAAAAGCCAGCGCACAACGACTTGCATGCGCCAAAATGATAATTGCCGATTTCAAAATTGCCAATCAAACGTCTCTACGTCCCGCGTCGGCCTTGCGAATAATTGCAACTGTAGTGTGCATATACCTTCGCAATGTTATAACAAGATGGCTTGATATAATTCATTACTTATTCAACTCTATAAATGTTGTAGAACATTCTGTCCAAGAAACACCGCAGCTTTAGTTTCTCCTGCTGCTAAACGGCAGTAATTGTGTTGTATTCTGATGTAAAGGGTGAAGGCATACATACACAGATCTTGAATTATTTTATTCTTCATCCTGAATGAAGGCATCATAAATTAGTCAAGAGGTAGCTGTATTTGTATCTACTAGGCAGGAAGCCTAATAGATACAAATGCAGTCTTCATAGGAAATTGTTAGTTCCGTAAAAGAAAATTAATTTCTTTTCAATTTGATTCCCCTTTACCCGAAGAAAACATTTCATTACCGTCCCTTGATCTTCATTAAGTCTGTTTTCGTAAGCGGTTATCAGTCTGCTGTTGGACGTAGCTGCCTCCAAAGACCTACAATAATCATCGTGTAACAAGTCAATAATATACAGTTATGTCTCACTCCGTGAGTCCTGGACATCACATTGTAGTGACTTGCACATCGTAGAGTGCTCCATAATATTCTCTAAAGCAGGTACAGTCTACGAAGCCGCATTAAGCCAGTGTGGCGGGTAATGGTCTCATAAGTTCTTATTCACAGAGGAGATCCGTGCTCAATATTGGAACGATAAAAACTTTTACGACATTGATAATGGTGATACTAACTTTTACTATAAAAGGTGTTGAGAAAGTTCCAACGGTGAATATACTGACTGAAACTGTAGCTGAAATACCAGTTCAAGCGCCGTCAAACAACCTTCAAAATGTAACTGTTAACTCAAAATGTCTTGGACATATTTACATTGAAGAAAATATGACTATTATTACTATACCACCACGCCAGGTCTGGTGCCAAGTGCTAAGTATGTATGATAATGACAAATTTCAAAAATGTTTTTGTGCATTCTTCTTGACTCTTTTGAACTCCTGTGCGTATTTGATCCTTGATCAAATCTATCTTGCATAGATGAATCAAGTGAGGTGAAAGATGATATCGCCGGAAACAATAATGTTTCAAACCGGATCAAGTACCGCTAACAGTAAGTTACTACTTAACAATGTAGCTTTACTTAATTTACAAAACGTTTCCGCGCCGCACAGTAACATGGCTACAAGCATTGAGGCTGTGTAATTATTTATTCGAAAATTATACAAAGACCCTTGATAAAGACCTTTGTAACGATATTAGATAATCACTCCGTAAGTAGTTAGAGCTCGTCGAGGTCACTGCGCATTGACGCCGGGTCTCTTTGTCGCAACAAAAAAAGACACTTTTTGTACCTATTGGCTGTCCGTCGAGCTGTTCAACGCTGTTATTTCTCGATCATTTATAAAACTATAATATTCCGCAACAGTTCGAGTTTTAGCTGCTAGACAGCAGACATCATTATGCTTCGTTTTTTAGAGTATTGTATGCAGATATATGATTTGCGCTAATTTAGATGTTAGGGCTAACAGCATGGTTTATGACTCCTATAATTTTGATATTAAAACTAACCATGGAAATTGGCCCCTGATTAAACTGTCATCTCACACTACACCGGTCCTTAATCACACCGTTCTTAATTTTATCAGGGATCCTCACATCACATTTAGCTATACCTTTGTATACCTTACACTACAATTGACTGCCTAATTGGTGATCAGAAGACCATGTGCGACGTTGTCCTTGGGTATTATTATGTTATTTTTCTTTTCTTAATGTTCTCATTGTGTCTACACACTATTAGATCACTATTTCTCGGTCTACCACATCCCTATCATTAAAAACGCACAAGTAAATGTAAACGAATAAATAATTACCCAAATCTCCGGACAGTTTGTGACGACATTCTCGTATTTTACGAAACTCCACCAAGCGGTAGTACATCGCAATCCCATTAAGATTGTCATCATCCAATCTCCAATTACACGCCGTCCTGATACCAGACAATGCGGTACGCAACGCGACACACCGACAGACAATATGTTGTTGTGTCATATAATTGTTTGTATGTTAATATTCAACGATATCTGCTCTTAGATTTTACGTTTCGTTCGTCATAGAATCGCTTTTGCATCTGTTTTTGTCGCTGATCAACAGTTGCTCAGCGGAGTGCAGAGGATGACAAAGCGTTGCTTGTAGCACGAGACACGGTATGTCGACTTGGTGTTGAGAACACGCGTGGTGCCGGTGAGCGAACGTAGGGGGTACGGAACTTTTAAGGTGTCAGATGATTACGGGCTGTCTAACTAAACCCCTTAAAACACATATCAAATATTGAATAATAAGAGATCGGCATTACTACCACATGTATATAAGGACACGTGAAAAAATACTCTACGTTATATGTATGTATGTATGTTAATATATTAATATATTAATTTATAGGCAAGGTCGCTGCGTCTCGTCTGTACTAATTGCTAATTACTTAGTACCACACACGCATTTATTCTATGAGCGTGTAATGAAAAGAAAACCTTTTAATTATGTATCTGGTACACACGCACTGGATATGAGAGTCAATTAACGAAAAAGGATACAGACTTTTTCTTTCTTTATTTCCTAAGCTACCACAGATAAAAAAATAAGAATAATACATTCTATCCGAACTACATATATTATATTATCATGTTATCTTATATACTTATATTAACTTTTAACCACACTTGTATATCAACGTCATCTTTTCTGTTATCGTTCGAGAAACGATCGTATCGAGAAGGGTTAAGGCTTAAGTAGACTTCAGTTATACATGTCAAGTTCTAACCCTGTCTTTTTATGAAATGTACTATAATCTACATTACCACTGAAACTATATGGTTCGCTAACTGCTGGCTATTTCCAGTCAGGAAAAAACACTGGATGATATCTTATTATCAACCAGTACGGTTTGTTGAAATAAAAGTCGGTAGAAAAGCTTTAATCATCTAGACACATTAAATAAACTTTGTAAACTTTGTTGCCTTATTGTAGCCGAAATCGAACGTAACTTAAGTAGAGAAGTACGTCGCTTGATACATATAAATATGTTTAAAGATTAGGCAACAAGAAAACATAACGTAACAATTGACCAAAATATGCAATCAAAATCAACAAAACAGAACAACGAGTCTGACAGCCAATGGACTGATTGTATTTGGATAAAATGGTACTCGTGTATATTCATATTTATTAGGAAGTTCTAATGTATTAATACAATTACTTTTATGCGCCGCTTGTTTTATAACAAAAACACAATAACCATATTATTTTATACTACAATAATATTTAATTATTATCATTTGCTCATTCAAGCATTGATAGTAACGCTGCAAGGTCTAAACTAGACTCCATTCAAAGGTAACAATTAAAAACTGTGTTGACGAGGTTGTTTTCGCTTCATTTAATATTATACAAAGTCACACGTTTTTTACATCAACATCATTTAGTGTTTAGCCTTTATTTTTTCCCATCTGAAATTATTTGTGCAGCTGTCTAACGAACAGTAGATACTGGGCGCGCGATTATAGCCTTAAACGAATCTCTGTCAGACAATACCGGTATCCAACAGTTTAACAATAACGGGGCAGATGATTTGTGTATGTATTTACAAATAAATAATTATTATAAACGAGACTTCATACAACTCGATGGCTACATAATGCTTGACACGAGCATGTGCTTTATGACGAATGTAATCGTTAAACAATTTAATATATACATAGAAGTGACAATAAAAATATCTAAAGGGAAAGATAAGAAGTATATTTATAATCCAACAAATATATGTAATAGACAAAATACTACAACTATTTTGAAAACAAGCTCAATTTTATTGCACCCTTATAACCTCTGAACAATGCACTACAATCTGAAATACGAGCAAAGTTCCGAGCAGAACTACTCACCCTCAGTAGAGATTATAAGCAACATACTATTGGTAAGCGGTTGTAGTTTTAACCAGAATTTTTCTTGTGAAGTTCATGGCTTAGAACCTGGGTTGGATTGGAACAAAAATCCCTTATTTATAAATTATTCAGGGAAATAATCATCGCTGGCTGTTATTTTTCTCGATTCAACTTGCACTTGTTTAAGCGTAGGTACAGTGAATAGGCAATGTCTACACTCCACGCCACATGTCGGTTATCATCAGCTGGCAGGCATACGTGAGCTTATGAATGTTAACAAAATGAATGTTATAATGATTCAATAAACAAATTCTTCCCATAACATTTTAAAACCATATAAATTTACGAAATAGTTAATTGATATTGTAAACGTTAATATTTAATCTCCACGACTCGGTGTAAGAATCACGATTTCTGTGCACTTTATAATTATGTTGAAACAATGTATGAAACACATGTCAGAGTGTGCGATACATTCGTAGATTAAATTAAAATATCGCGATGTGTTGATCTCGGGTCTGAATGACGCAGAAATGCATGCATTTGTTAGAAGTGTAAAGAATACGTAAGGCGTGAGTAAAGTATATGAAACAATATTACGATATAAACTCTGGTGAGTTGTGGATCTGCTTTGAAGTTAAGCCTTTTTAACGACGCAACGAAGCACTTCTTGTATTAACTAATGATGATTTTATTCCTGTTGTTATTGTTTTATTTGTCATTACTAATTTTAATCTAACTATACGTTAATAATTTTATTTTGGAAAATAACTGAAACATTAGAAATTATTTTGGAAAATAACAATCAATAAAATCAATACAAATATAGCATAGCAGTATCCTAATTTTACTTTCATTCGTAATAAGATTTGAATTACCGCAAAACGCGCTGAAAGAAATGAAAGTTTTAATAAACAAGACGGTAGGTAATTTTTAAGAATTAAATTAATAATACACATGCACTTCGTATATCAACATCGCTTAGTTGTTTTTTTATGCGCGCTGTCTGCGGTAACTTGAATTTATAACACTGCTGCCTATTGAAAGAAATTTCTTTACAATTAAGTAGTACTCTTTACAAATGTATTATGCTATTGTTGTAATCTTGCTTTATATTAATATACATTGAATAAATCAATTACAAAATGTATTAGCGCAATCAAAACTGATGACCGCTTCCCATTAATACGACCAATTTCGGAAGTATAACTGAGGCAGCAAGTAGCTAACCGTGAGTTAAATGGTGTTCAATTAAATGGAGTTAAAAAATGGTGCTATATACAACAAGTAATATTTTGAATTCGCAACGAGTATATTGAACTTTAACAAATCTTATTTTGGCGGTGGTATTAGCGTTATCCAAAACTGAAAACTTATGAGTAACCAAAAATTGGAAAGGATCACGCCCACTGGTTTCGCGGAGGCGATGGGACAACATTTTAAAATCACTTTTATACCATTGAAATAAAGTTTAAATTCCTAACTTGAAATGCAAGAAACTTGTTTGTTTAGCTTTTAATGTATCGTTATTTATTAGAATAGATGTTTGAATTTTAATGAAGCAAACGAACAAATATACGTGTTTGGTATGCGTGCACTGACTGCATCAATTCCATCTCGAGACTCGACCACGTAAGCAACGCATCCGATCCTGCTGCTTAATAGCAATCATTACTCTAGCGCTGTAACGTTCCGATCAAAACCAAGACTTTAGCATACAACATTGAATGTTAGCGGTTCTACCGCTAAAACTCAACATTAATCTTTTTTTGTATTTAATTTTATATGCTAATAGAGACTGCTTTAAAATGTGTGTTAACGTGAGAAACCTAATAATAATATAATCTGCTAAAATTAAACAACCAGGATGATGAGTTTCAAGCCGTTACTTTAACTTAACCACACTTAATAGATTAATTTCGACGTATTACTTTGTGGACATCTACACCATCAAGCGTGAAGTGACGGCAACAATTATTTAATTGAACAACGATAGGTGAGTGGCTGCTACCGTACTTGGATGTGTGGAAGGCTAAATCAATTGTAGAATAATTTATCAATTAATTAATTAGATTTCTACCTAAGACCGGTCATAAAATCTGTAACTGAGTTTCATTATAGTATAAACTACAAGAAATTTTTGAAAAGTTCTCTCATTGAAACATTCACTACTAGGCTTAATACTATTGTACCTATAGCACTACTTTGTTTTCTCTACTGTGAAATTATTGGAACTATTATTACCAAGCAATTACAAGTGCGTCTATCACTATCGCGTCTTAGCGTATCATCACGCTCGGTCCCTCTCGGTGTAGGCTGAGAGCGCCGCGTGACACATAGGTATCTTTATCGCAATAAACCTGTCGTGCCTGGTCTGCATACATAGCCCTGTGCGTGCACCATATAACAGCTCGTAGAAGTTGCAGCAATATTATGGTCAGTCATCAGAAGCTCATAGACGAATATGAATGTGATCTACACGTCTTGTCTTAAGGTATTTGCTTATGACACCCTGAAAAATGATAACAATCCAAGCATGACTTGGGCATTCCCTGGATATGGACAATAAAAGTTTCTACCATTTGCATGTGTCATTGTTCAACATCGTAATCACCAATTCTTTTAACATCAGTATTGTTCATGGGACTTTGTTAACTATGTGCTGGATTAAGGGCATAATTTATCAAGTTAAGGTCGACAGACCTTACGAACCTTAGCAGATACCTTCAAGGCGAGCAGGTTTCGTTACGACTTTTTACTTCACTGCTACAGCAGGCGATACTTAACACAATGCTCATAGAACATTCTAATTGTGAGCAGTAGCTCCACCGCCGTGGAGTACCGTATCTCTTCTCGTGAACATGATATGAACATAATTATTTTTAATTAACCGACGTTTTATTGTGTTTTAATATTAATGCGTGAATAAAAATATTCTTAATAAAAGTCCGGTTAAAATTTTTCTTTCGTTCTAATTTACATGTAATATAATTAAATAATGTCTTAAATATAACTTTTACTTAATACTTGATGTATTCTGCGTTAAAATTTGCAGCCCGTTTTGAAGTGTGGCAGTTCATCTCGTCATCATCGGCCCTTTTATTGTTCCACACGAGTCACGAGCGCCGGACACGGGACAATGTAGAGGAAGCGTGTCAGGGTTGTGAGCACAAAGTACTGAGCGCTCAGCACTCTCAGCTACCCTTAAGGGGTGATTCTCCTTTAAGGGACCCTAATAATAACATAGAAACATGTAAATACAATAAATATTTTCAATATTTTATACCAATCATCATCATTATCGCATATGTACTCGTAAGTACAAGTAAAAATGTTTTGATCATTTTGTTACAAAGTAGCGACACATACGTAGTTTATGTATCGTTTACAAAAATTCGTGTTCAAATTGAAAGGAAAATCCACGATCATAGTATTTTTTGTTCGTCGCCGTAATTTATCTGCGAATTAAATGTTTTTGTTTTCGTTGTAGCGCACTGTCATATCCGCTGTGGTAAGTAGATGTTGCTTGCTCATAGAGTTAAAGATTTTTTTACTTTATTGTCATCGCATCGAAGTTAGTGTTAATCAGAAGGTTACTAGCCTTAGGAGATGGAGATTAGCCCCAGTCTCCGTAACCGGCGTGCGTGTACGTCAGCTCTGTTATTATAGAGATATTTGGTACTGGGTGCCGAAAACGAAACTATTGCACGTATGAGTATTATATTAACAAACGTACTGTTTGCTTAACAATACAATACAATACAAAACATTTTATTGCACTCCACGTAGACATACACATGGATAACAGTAATAAAAGAACGAATGAAATGAACGCTAAGTACGAGTAGGTACACCCACTTATCTACACGTCGTGCTTACACTGTTATTATTCACTTTGTAGGGGGGATCCAGCTTTGGCGCTGGGGGGGGGGGGTCACGTAGTCGTGGTCAGATCACAAGGAGTTATAGTTTAATTTTGATAATAGTAGATACA
>DWDV01001154.1:0-13950 GCA_018245615.1 Mimoniades ocyalus
CCCGGCCTCCCGGAGTGAGAAGTCGAATTTCAAACCACTAGGCTATCCCTGCTCACACTGCTCACTGCTTTTGCTGAATCACAAACAAATTTCCCTAAAGTGCTTTTTATATGCCTCATAATATTTTCAGTATCACAAAAATGGAACATTTTATCTTCGCCGATGACCTAACTGCCGGTATTACTTGGCTCGTTCCAGACAACTTACCCGCGTGTCGTAGGCACTTATTCAGCAAATTAAATTGGCACTTGACCAACGTGTGGGCTCGGTCTGTGTCAGTATTGTTGAATTGATGTCCTTGGAGCGTCCCAAATGGACTACTGCATGAGACGTATCTGCAGAACGATGCTATAGCGATTTAAACTTTCGCATACATTTTATAAAATACATATTGACACTTAAATTTATTTCTTCTTTATGTTTTTTCTAGGTAATGTATTTTCTGATTGTAATTTTGTTACTGTAAGGTTTTTTCTTCTTAATGTTGTAATTTTATTTAATATCCTACTACAGCGTAGTGTCCTTTCCATTACATGATCATAGCTGATCGTGCAATGGTAGCCTGCTGGTGGTTTAATCTTCTGCGTAACGCACTAGTGGTCTAGGGATCATATCCAGATACCTAGTTAAATTCATTTCTAAGATCAAATGAACGAAACCATCGGTCATAACCTTCTCTTAGGCGTTTGTAACTTACCCGTTTCATTCCTACAGAACACTCGCGTTCATCAGTAGAATGATAAAGAGACTGGATGATGGTAAATATATACCTAACGAAATATGTCGTATAATTGGATTATACTAAAAGAACCTGCTAAATAATTCTTTATTTTCGGTAATGTATGTATATGTGGTTGTTTATATTAATAAATAATAGTATTTTCATTAAGTGTTCGTTGTTCCCTTGTGACGCAATGAGGGCTTGTCAGTGGCTGTATGTCACTGCACTGATTGTGGGCACGCTGCGGCCGGCCGCCCACACCGCATTGTCGCCCAATACGGAAAATGTCAAACGGCATTTGCTAACGAATCTGTCATACGTATCAATTAAAACGTGTATAACTCGCAAAAGTCAACTAGGCACATTGCTATGATAACGTATGATACGTTGAAGGCGAGAGCGAGACAGAGTCATATAGTCGGAGAAGATGCACATTCCTCGCAAGTGCCGAGTTAATTTCTGCCTGTTGTACATATGTAGATATATGTTGCATCAGAACTTCTGAAACTTCTATTGTTTTTGCAGAAATTGTTTGTGATAGGTACAATGTTTCTTCTATCTTATAAACAAAGACGTCTGATAATGATTTAATTTTTTTTTATATTTGGCGTGAAGTTGTTCGATGATATTAATTGTAAAGACCATGAAAATAAGGAAATTTCATAACGATCTTAATGGAAATAAGTAAAAAAGAATTAAGCTTAAATATATTTGAATATTTTAACAAAGTTTTCTGTCGTTTAATATAATTTAGGCACTTGTGACTTTAACTAGCCGTACGGGTAGTTTCCGATAGCCGATACATTTCGGTTTCGACATATAAATAAACGTTCTATGCTATTTCATTATTGCGTACAAATAAAATTGACATTAAGAGGCACTAAGTGGGGCCATGTAAATTATATGTATTCGTAATAAACACTATAAGTAGAGAAATAAAACACAGTCTAAGACGCGCTGCAGAGCTACCATCAATCGTAACGTCTCAACCACACCCGTGCATTTAACAGTGTAAATCCGATTGAGAGATTGGCACGGGCGTCGAGCTCAAGAGATCATTCATCGTCCGGTTCCACTACACAGGCATTCCGATATCGGATGCTTGGAGCACCAACGATTTACGAAACGTAATCTTTTTATAAATCAATCATCTACCTCTACACATGTCTAGCTAGAGCGACGGCGACTCGTCTGCCAATACTGCAATGCTATTAACGCAGTATGCTAATTGTTAATACGTCCGTCATTCTCACGTGATATATTTTGTTCTATTCTGAAATTACGGACCCGTTAGTCATGTGGTTGGTTGGTTACGCGTACTTTTGATCTTAGGGTTATGGGATCGATTCGATATTCGATCGAATGATAAATATTTTTCTGGCGTGCATGAGTCTTTGTTGTAAGTGTAGATGTAGAATAAGTTGCAATAATATGATTATTAGTTGAGCTGTCATCACTGTGATGACATTCGAACAAAATTATAAAAATATAAATCGACTTGGTTTAATCGTGCATTTGGTATCGTCACGAAATTATTCTTCTTTCAATATGCTATAAAGTGTTTAAAGCAACCTACCGTGTCATCCACTAGCGGCGTGCATATATCAGGTGATTTGGTACAATCACTCACTGGACTAAAGTTCAGTTTTGCTGATAAGTTACACATAAACCCAATAAGTCCCCGAGTCTCTGAGCACGAATCGCTCGAAGCCAGTCTAGTAATTCTTAATCCGACTTACGGTACGCGAGGCCCATGTGTGGTATTAGCACCTACTTTCGCAATGTTCAGTAATGAACTAAGTAAACACGAGCGTCCATATACGGCTGGCCGTGTTGCCGCAAGTAATCGCACGTGGTCATAATTACGCTGATCGTTTTTTAGCCGTGGTCGCTTTTTACGCGATGCCGTCATAGTCTGTTCCAGAGGTGTGCAACATTTTTTAAATAAGGTAAAAAATTACAAATTTCATGCCGGGTTCAACGGGACCCAAATAATATTGTTATTCGTCATAATAATATGTTTATATTATTAAAACTTACAATTTTAATCGCTAATCATTAGATTATTCACAGTGAATCGTGTAGCATCGCGTAGATTGGTAACAAAAAAATTTAACCGTGTTGTGAAGTTATAAAATAAAAACCTTATTAAATCATTAGAAATGGAGCATTGTCACAAACTTTTTTGAGGAACTTTCCTTTTTGACATTTTTCATCCCAGTTACAGCGAGCGAACAGAATCTGTTGAGTAGGAACAGTGAAACAATTTCAATATAACAAATTAAATTATAATTCATGGTTTTTTTACATTTTTATTAATCTGTTGGTTGCAGATATCTACAGACAGACATTCGACCATTCAAATAGTATTTACTCTCTTCACTTGAAAAAAGATGATTATATCTAATATTATTATGTATATGTCTACTGTTTTTCTTTAGCTAGATACCTATAGGTTGTTGAACCCTGATCGACGCGATGCTTAATATTACGGGAGGCGGTATCGTAATAATAGTAATCACGATTATTGTTATGTAGAACATTAAACCATTCATAGTAATTTGTTGGGTTCTTTTTTCGTATATACCGTTTGGTGAGGTCATCTTTATTTTATTTATACATTTTTGGAGATGCTCACCTCGCAAATATTTTTATGTTCTTGTATCAACTGTTCCGTTCTGTATTAGTTCTGTTACCGTTATTACATAAAACTCTTAAGAATGCAAAAAATGCTTTATTACAAAATTGGTCAAAAAATTAAAAAAAAATATTTTGATAGGATTTTCTCAAGATTTTAAAGTATGCATAGAGTCTACTAGTAACTATTGCGAGAGATTAGTATTGCGAGATTGTAGTAGATGGTTAAAGATTGAAGCACTGCAGTTATGAAGAGCTTTTATTACCTTACGGGACGCTGAAATCCGAGAAATACAATCAAAGTGATTGGCGAGGTCAACAAACTTGCAAAAACCTATCACCATTAGAAGCTATTGTCTTACGAACATTCCGAGAACCATATGTCAATACCATTCAATCGAAGTCATCGTCAATGTATTCTTTATTTAATAAACCGCCCGTGTTAATGGTCTTATTGTTCAATATTATTAATGGACATGGGTTTTTTTTGCTAACGCCATAATATATCTCACGAATGTGTTGTGTAATGACTGTGCGATGCGCGAGGTCAAGCGGTAGCCTGGGGGGGTTATTATCTGTCAGTTTATTTAACTTTCATAAAAACATGCCTATTAAACGGCGAGGTAAAATGTTTATGCTATTTTAGTGTAAAATATTTCATGAGTATCAACATAAATATTATATTTTGTATCGGCTTTTTATACGTGTGCGTTTTTGAGATAATTTGACTACTGCTGTAATCAGCGGAAACTCATGAAGCACGGCTAGCCCGAAAGGATTATTTTCATATATCCCATGACTATTTTTATATCTCTCAGTTTATTAAGCGTTTTTAAATGTCATGCTCACTATGGAAGTATGAAGATTCCTACCTAGTCCAAATCGACTTCTTTAATGCACTTTTAAACATTTCTAGTTACAATGTAGCATTTCAATTTGAGATTGAATCGATCAATTACATTTTAGATTAGAATCAACCGTCTGGCGAAGTTAGGGTTGGCAAAAACATACAAAAGGAAAAATAAAAATTGTCTTTTAGAAAATTACGAGTATGTTTGTTATTAATACGAGAAGCATACGTTTAAATCAACGATTAAATGATGACGCAGAAGAATAAGACTTTTTTATATTTCCAATTCGTTGTTTCCATGTATTCTATAATATTTAATTAAGTTTTAATATAAGTGAGTTGTGTACAACTCGTCTGTAAAACTAGTAACAAAACTTTTTGATCTTTTTTTTGACATTAAACATTATTTCTATTATTCTTTAACGATTATTACTTGGGTGTACCTAATCATCTAGTAAAAAGTAAATGAAACAATTATTCATCCTAAGCTCAATGAAGAACCCTGTTGGATGGCAGACCATAGCCAATCAAGATAGATTTGTACCGAGATAAGATTTGTATTGAGTTTTCAGAACGTAATAGATTTCTTATTATGTAATCAGTGAGGTCGGCTGCAGCGGTATGCAACGATATTAGCTCGAATCGACAGCTAGGCTTCCATCCAATATGTTTCCATCATTGGTCAAAATTCCCAACCGTGGTCGTGGTTGACATAAGGAATGGTCAGCATGACGACGCTTACATGTCTGCCAGGGCCAGTATTACGACTAAAACATGCCCGTTTTTATGCAATCCTAAGTAGTATCGAGACACAAAGTACTGAAAATACTGTACCTACTGGTTTACAAACGGACTGTGTAATAGGGCGGGAGTAATGGAATAATCAAAATTTTGTCATATATCAAAATAGTGGATAGGTCAGATGACGTAAATGTCCGACGACCATGGTATGGTGTGGTAGTGCCGCCCACTTCAATCCATCAATGTTTTCCAGGGCCCATCTTGCGTAGTGCGATCTTGCATCATTTTGTTGCCATAAAATACGTTTCCTATTGATAACTCTAAAAAGCTTTTTAACTATAGATCAATTCATCCCGATCAGTGTTCACCTTACAGATCTCTCAGAACTTAAATTATTCACCAATTACTCCACTGACATAAAATACGGCTTTTTAAAATGTAAGTTGAGTTTAACAGTAAGTCGTGGTGATTTATCTATACTCTAGATTCTGGAGAAAGAAACAGCTTCTTGTACATTGATTTATTGTAGGTAATGTAATCAGAAAATCAAGCGATCAAAAACACTTGTATATCGTGCTGCCATGGAAATCTATTCTTACGTGCTGTAAATGTACTTGGATAATTGATGGAGGTTTGTTGCGACTGCTTGACAGCTTCTCGATCGTGTGATAGGAATTTGCTTCCATTTCCGCCCTCACCGTGTCATTCTATAAAGTTGTCGGTCTTCCTGATCAAACTAGTTGGATAGACCTAAATTATCGTATTTGAATTTTAAATACCACTTTCGGAAATTATGAATGTCTAATGCGCTTGATAAACTTCACAAAAATTTGTGGTAGCTAATTTGTCACAGTCCATGTAAAACTCAAAATACATACTTGCAATGCATGTATGCATTTTGAATGCAAATTGCAAACTTACATACATATACTTACTAAATTACATAAAAAAATTCTTAATAACTTACATAAAAAAATCGAACAGACAATTTTACATAAGTTTAATTACGATTAAGCGAATCATTCTACTCTTAAAAATATTTTGGACCAGTTGGTAAGTACAAAATGAGCTGATAAGTAATAACAAGTATTTACTGGTGCTGCTCCAACATAAAAATTGGATTCGACCGTCATTAGGTATATTTGTCCATTTAATAGATCCTATCAATTAATGAATTAACCTAACAAACAATAAATTTGTATTTGAAATTAAATGTTACATCGTCATAGTCGTGTGCGCAAGAGTTAGCGTAAATTGGGCAAATTTTATTACGACGAAAATAATAAAAACTAAATTAACACGAAAGACACTAGTTAAATTTACACATTCACCGTCTTTATAGTTCCCGTCATAAAGAGTTGAAGGGTATTTTTTATATGTTTTTGTTCGCAGCCGAGAAACCTTTGCGGTTTCACGTTTTTAAAAGTAAATAGCAGAACTTCAACATTTAAATCGTTCTTTACAAGGAACAAGTTTGTTGGTCTTTCGTCATCACAGAATATAGAGCTTTATAAAGGCGGTTCCATATACAGGTCATGCAACTTGTGCGTTGAATTAAACGCAATAATAAACACATGTTTCTAATATGTTATGTACAAATATAATTAACGAAATGTATATATGATAATAATAATTAATATAAAATGGTAAAACGTGTGATTGTACCTCCTACATTCCTCTGCCACCCCTTCGTGGATTACAAGCGTGATGTTACGATTTATTAATTAAAAAAGCCCCAATGAAATTGCTTTTCACTATCGCTTTTCGTAAATAATTCTATCTGTATAATAATAACGGCATTTGTGTGACGACAGAAATATTGTTAAATAAATCAATATGTGAACTGACACAAAATAATATTTCCATCCTCACATAAGCGTCGTTTTGTAGTTTTTTAATTCAATGTTACATATTATTATTTATATACTTTTCATCTACCATAAAAGTTTCACAAAGGTTCTCTACTAGTCAACTGTATTATAATGTTATATGTATGCGCTGTACTCACCCCTATTCCATAGTACGTAAGTACATATAACATAACCGGTGAGAACTGCGACTACTACACTGCTCTGCTGTTGATGCTAATGTTATGCACTTGTTATAAGTCACATTTCGACGGTCAGCTTTGAGTTTTTCGGAATGGTTCAGTAAATTCCGATGTTACATGGAATATGCCCATATTCCAATCCGGTGTGGAGGAGACGTGTTAATTGCTTGTCACAGTATCATAGCAACGTCATTGCCGCCATGTGCACTGAGCCGAAGGGTTTCCTCAATTTCGCATTATTACCCATATTATGAGAACCTGTTTTTACGCAGCAAATGTTGGACTTTTGAAGTAGCATTTTGGTGTATGGTTCTCAGTGCAGGCTGAAGCGATTTATTCTATACACTTTTCTCGAATTTTAAAAGAAGTTTTAAAGATAGCGTGTGCGTCTATTACTTAGCAATATAACCTTGCATACGAATGGTTTTTACCTTTGCCATTTGGTTGATATCTTAGGTTACTCAAAATCGTTGTTAATGGTAGTCACAGTTTGCACTTAGAAGCGCATTAAATAGTGCCTTCGCTGCGGGTTGGAAAAGTCGTTTCCCCGAGACATGAGGGTGACCTGTCCTCGGTGGAAAAACAAACAGAGTTGCAGCATGACATAAAGTTGTAGTAATTCATTTGTTATTTGAACCGTATATCGCAAATCTTCGAGTAAATTACTTGGGATGTGTACATTGCACGCATCGCGTCTTTAGTTTTTTCTTTTCTTCACTGCAAACATTGGTTTATTACTCTGTAAAACATTTACATTAAAGTATTTTTACTTTCATACTGACGTTGTTTCACTCGATTTGCACTACATAAACATATAGGTACATAGAAATACAGTAAAGGTCACCTTATTCGTACAATATTCGAAATACGGTTACGGATATGTATGCCCTTCCTCCTACGTAATCGTCGTCTAGCGAAATTTTCTATTAACGTTTTATTAACGATAAGGTTGGATTCGTTGATACTGCGGATCAAACGCTTAATAGATCCTTTACCGATGTCGCAATTCGTCTTGAGTCGCATTTTGAATTCGTTGAGCTATCGGCCTTCATTTGTAATGTCGTAATAGTAATTACACATGTCTATTTGATTACATTACTCCAGATATGATATGTATACAATGAAGTAAATATGTATTTGCATGTTTTTGTATGCATGTTTGGAAAGTATAAAGTTTATATATCTGCCCCCTGTGATTTTTGGATCTAAAAACATGCGATCTAACCTCGCACCGCCTATGCTGCTGTCCATCGGCGGCCAGGACATTTAGCCGTGCTTATGTAGGCTGCGCCATACCGCAATCAGCCGGTCGCCAGAGCCTCTCTACTGTAATGTTCTCTACCCGTGCTCATGTCTCTTTATTTACTATTCACACCTGTGATATTTTATTTACGTCGTTATATTGAGTCATTGAGGACTGTGTGTATGTGTTATAGCGCCGGTGCAGTGACCTCCGACATCGATTTACGAGTATAATCGATTGGCCACTTTAATAGAGTTATTCAGGCCAGGTGACAATCGACATTAAAGCCGAGATTGGAGTTTGGCTATGCGTGAAATGCGCGGTGAAAATAATAATAGTTTATACATAACTCTTGTCTTTAAGTACTCATAAACGAAGCTCCTAAAGAGACAGAAATAGATTAGACGAAGAAAGCCCTTATTTCCTTAAGTACTATAAGCACATATACAGACAAAACATTAGTAAACAATTTTGACCTTTAAAATACACAAAACAGTTATTAAATTTGCGTACTTATAGCTTTCATTGTTTGCGTAATTCTTTTAATTTAATTTGCGTACCTACTTAATTTTATACTCTTGTCATTAGACATATTTTGTATTAATGTTATTGTTTACTTCCGCTAATCGGCCTGACATAATTTTTATTTCTATTTTAATTCCTTTCTTAAATAGTAATTAAAAGTAAATTCTTTAGAGAAATGAAATCATAAACCATTTGATAAGCTATTCATTATAAATTACTTATTGTCAGTCCGTTTCTCTACTAATTGAGCTAGAGTCCCCTAGAGCGGGTGATCGAGCTCTATGGCGTATCATTCGAGAGACCTACTCGTATGTCCAGCAGTGGGCGAGTCTGTACTGATGATGATCACATTTTTTTATTAATGTACCAATTCGCAAACTCAGAAATGTATTACCTATATATTATTTTGATTTCTAAGGTAATTTCAATTACTCCCAGAAACAATTTTCGCAATGTTACAAATATTTCGCTCCTCGATCATAGTTTAAAGTACCTAATTTAAACTGTTAGGGAGCAGCGAGGGCTATCAGCCATCTTCGGGCCGCAGTTGATCGAGCCAAATTGCTTCCTGGCATTTATCAATTTAATTTATCTATCAGCTTCGGGAACAGATAGATTGCCGATCTAAT
Organism: Mimoniades ocyalus; assembly: GCA_018245615.1. Classification (NCBI taxonomy): domain Eukaryota; kingdom Metazoa; phylum Arthropoda; class Insecta; order Lepidoptera; family Hesperiidae; genus Mimoniades; species Mimoniades ocyalus. The sequence continues at coordinate 9,397 of DWDV01001154.1, forward strand.
TCAACAAGATTGTAATGCTGTATATAGTGATCAATTACATATATATTATAAGTTATGTACATATAGGTATGTGTTATCATCATCATCAGCGTATTGCATTCCTTTGCTCGACTTGGCCTCCCCTACACATATATGTATAGTATATAATATACAGTATGTGCATTTATGGGTAAAAAATTTAAAATAATGCGGTATACCTAGCCTAGACATATTACTCGTACGCTGGAGCGTGCTTTTGAATTAATAGGAAGTATACTCGTACCGTTCAATAGGTCGTTTTCAAGTTATTTGATTATTATCTATTGTATATGTGCATAAATGTCATGATATTGTATATGTGCATAATATTTATTTAATGTATAATATATTATAATATGTAAACCTTCTGATGTGTGACGCACTTTATATCATTTAGAATAGAAAATATTTCGACGTGTTTTTATAAAATCCATAAAAGTGCATGATTACAATAATTCCATAAGCACAAAAATAAATAATTAATAAACGTATTCCCTCTTGCTTATAAATTAACTTTCTCGATGAATGCATTAGTTTATCTCCAAAATTCAGGGGTTGTATTTTACGTTGGTAAGGATCCAATCCCTGTTTTGGGGTGACACCCCTCGTGTTTACGGGATAGAAACCCTTAGTTTGTTAGGGTGGATAATATAGATGTTGTAAGTTCAAGAAGAAAAAAATATTTATAAAAAATTATAAATAATGAAACAATTATTGTCTTACTAGTATGAGCGAATACAAAAATGTTTTAATTTTATTGTGCAAGGTATTGTGCGCTTATTGAAATAAATAGCCTATTGCATATTTATGTTTTAAACAATATGATACCTGCAGTCATCGAAGAGGTAGTTGGAGTGTGTAGGAACATTCTCATCTCTCACCGGTTACGTTTACATCGCACAACGAAATAGGAAGTGTATTTCAATTATATTTTTAAAAACAGTATCTTATACATGATCAAAATTTCTATAAACAATTCATACCTCATTGTAATGTGCCATGAATAAAAACACAAGACTAAAAATGAATAATGCTGTATTCATGGAAAAGAAAATATTCTATTTTCATCTATTTTATTAAGAGATGTGAAATACTAAAATTTAATAAAATGATGTATTGAGCATTCCACTTCAGATGCATGCGGCGACTAAATAACAACCACATTTCTAGAGCTAAACTTTAGAAATGATGATAAGTTTAAGAAGTTATTCTCCGATTAACGTTATTCATGTAGGTGAATAACTGGTGTTTATGTTATTAAACGTTTGATTGTTTAATCGTAACATCACGCCTTTAATCCCCGAAGACGTAGGCAGAGGAGTGTAGTTCAAGCCCACGTTTCACCAGTTTTCTTTACGTCCCACTATGAAATAGGTGATGAACCTATTGCCAAGCACTGGGTTTTAATTTAATTTAATTTAATTTGTTTAATGATGCTCTAATAAGAAACGAGATAAAATACACAATAATTAAAATATCGCTATTGATCGATTGTGAATAAGTAGATAGGACTGGACATTTCGACCGAACTTGTTACTTCCATTTCTTCTACATCAAAGGTTCTACGTTGCACAAGTGCATTTAACGTCCGGCTTAGAAGTGACTCACCCTATTTCTTCGTGCGCACGCGTGCGTGGGCGTCATGCGAATATCCAATATTACACGAAGATTGCCTCGTTATCAAAGATAGTTGATCTCGAGATGGGAGATAAAGGTGTCTATTCGTATTAAATTTAGGGGATAATTCCTCCGTGCGGTAGTAACATTTATTTTACGTAGTTTAATGTTTTGTTTATTGCGTGGGAATTCCCAAAAGATTCAGTGTCAACAGTAATATCTACGTTAGTGTACGTAGTACTTTTTCAATATGCTAGATGGCGCTAATTTTAAAAAGTTTTAAAGGTAATAATAACCTTTTACATTTTATTGAAACAAGTTCTGTAAGTGTTAAGTTTTTTCTTCGGATACTAAGTGATACTAAAGCTATTTCAAAACTCGTAATAATTTCTATTGTAGAGTAATTTATATTTTTGCATTATGTGATGCTTTCCGATTTATGAATTATTTTACACATTGCGGTATACCTAAGTCTATTGTCACCACTTTAAGTGTTCAAATTTTGACGTAGACTTCTACGATTCTATAAAAATGATAATTCTGATTATTTTTTTACGTCCATTACGCATTTTGTTTGCATTGCGATTCGTATCTCTTTGGCCAGAGTAAAATGAAGTATGTATAAAATAATTTATATTAATAGCATTTTTTTATGAATATAAATGCAATTACTATTACTTATCTCTACGTGATAACCACAATTGAGTTTAATTTCGTATTACTGCAATACACCTGCATGATTTTACACTAATGGGCACACTGAATGACATCAACAGCTTGTATATGAATTAAACCGTTTATTCGAGATGAGGACTCATGACAGGCCATTAAATACGCTGGCGGTATGCGGAAAGATACCGCTGGCCACGCCTGGCTGGTCGCTCGCCGTCACGTGCTATAATATGACCCAAGTGCACTTAGATAAGAAATCAAAGATAGATCTTGATGAATTTGAACTTATGCTATCGAAACTGTATACGTACATATACTTACTAAACCCGCTTATGACGTAGAACAGTCAGATATGAATGAGCGGCGTAACGAAAGAAAGAATCGTAGCGGACTGTCAACAAAAGGTGTTTACGGCTACACTGCAATTAGCACTTTATTACTAACCAAGTATTAATGTATTTATTAATTACCGACTAATAATGTAAGTCGACGGTGTACGGTCAAACTGAATGGAGTTTACATTTATACCCTTCGTAATGGTAGGTATGTATTGTATGTGTTATAAATTATTATTTGTTACTGCACTTTGGTATATACTGTATGTATTAATGTTACTGCATTATTTCAAGCATCCCAAAAGGTATCTAAGGCTTAAAGACATCTTTACTTTATTTCTCCGCATTTAATCGATATTTACATATATCGTCTACTTAATGGTAATGGTCGTAATATTAACTTACGTGCCTTCCAAGACATTTGAATGTCCTGGGTTAATAGGACGGGACGTTCAGTTATTGTATATTACTCATAAATTTCAACATCTGCATGTCTCAAGTGTGTAGGCAACGCCGCCGCACGAGCTAGCTCATTATTCACATCTAGCGCGACGGTTATCGGAACGCATTATCGAAATCCCTATCTGCATCGTCCACGGCGTCGCGTCAGCTGTTGGCCGCCCGCCGGAACGGACAAGCGGAAGTATCACCCCGACATCACCGTTAATCGAGACCGCGCATTCTCATTAAAACCCTGTAAATTATATATCCGCTAGCTTATACCACGGCCGTGTGTGACTCATGACAGTAAAATTTACTTTAGGTACTTTATGTATTTTGATATATAATTATTTTAAAACTACATAGAGTTTTATATTTGTTAATATATCACTACGATAGGTCCTCTACGGGGTGGGCAAAAAGCACCAAATGCCAATTATCTTCTTATAGACCTGTTGTTTTTTTGCATTCATCACTCTCTTCATGCATACACGCCGGTTTCGAAGACTTCTGACTCAACCATCAGACAGTATAAATATGCATTCGTACACACATACCTATTTATGTACGAATGTGTACCTACATAGAGTTGTAATATATGTGTGTATGTGTGTTGTTGTAATATATGTGTGTATGTGTGTTGTTGTAATATATGTGTGTATGTGTGTTGTTGTCTATATACCATTGGGATTAATGGCTTAACATATAATGCTAAAAGGAGAAATTGCTGAATGGGTTTCTGTACGTATAATTTCGGTTATTCAGTTTTATTATCCGATAGTATAAATCGGAAATTTTAAACGTACATATTACATACATATATCTTTTGTTTGCTCGAAAAATGTTCTCGTCCTCACCGACTTCAGCAGACTCAGCGGCAATATATCGTCTCCTCCGCGGCTTTCTTTGGATATTTTCCAACTTTATACGTGTTCAGAATTTCAATATTCCCACTTGAAATAAGATGTACCGTAAATTAGCAAATACGAGTACGTGACGTACGAGATATATCGAGAGAGATAAAGCGAGTGTGAAAAGTTGAGTTACTCGTTGTTCCATCGCTGCGAGTTATCAATTCGAAAGAGAATGGGAAAGTATGTCCTTTTAAGAAAACGTGGACACCGTATTCAGCTTACACACCGAAGTACCTACTTCATTTGCACTGGGTGTACTAAAACAAACTCTTTTTTCTTACTAATGTAACATTACTAGGTATGCTTTATTACTGCCTCGTTGGTCGTGTTGGTTGCAAGTGCGCCTGCCGAACGGGAGGTGCTGGGTTCGATTCCCGGGTAGGGCACTACTAAATTTTCTAATTTAGATTTTCTAGTAGTGGGTCGGAGTCTGGATATGTGCCCGGTGTATTGCAATAGGCTCACCACCTATTCCATAGTGGGGCGTAAACGTAACCGGTGAAACGTGGGAATGTTCTACATTCCTCTGCCTACCTCTTCTGGGATGACAGGCGTGA